>CM054113.1:195517325-195793241 GCA_028673005.1 Tanypteryx hageni
TAAAAGTCTAATTTTTTTACAGAAATATGAATTAAATGAGTAATTCAAGAAAGAATTATTGAGCTCACTTTATGACTGTGATAAAAATTAAAATATGAATGAGGAAATGGCATTTTTATTTATATGTTGTTAACTAAAAAGATTATCTTAATTCAACCGCAAAAATTTTATTCGTTTTACATCTTCTGGGTATCAGATGTTCAAAATTTAGCAACGTTTGAATGTGTCTTAATGTGAGACGCTATTTTCTAGTTAGGTAATTTATAAGTTGCCGCAGTAAGTTATTGTCGTGCGAAACATAGTTTACATTTCACTGATATAAATTTTAAAGATACAACGAAGCATCAGTTAGCCTTTTGTTAGTGCATTAGTGCTTAATCATTTTCGTGGGACTTTTTGGAAGCATTTTCACCCGTGCTTCAGGCAGCACGGCAGTGTTTCCTTTTTAATTGAACGCTTTTTCTCTTTTACCTGAGACAGTAACGGGAAAATATTTCTTCCTAAAATAGAGTAATTCTATTTCTGCTCAAGGTTCTCTAAAATAAAAATTCACATTTCATTCGTAAATTTTTTTCTTGTGCATTTTTTCGAATTCCTCAGTGTTTTAATTCCGAATCGCTAGAAAATTCATGAAAAATAACTACCAATTTCCTAAATCTGTCTCTTTGCTATGAAAGCTTATTATGTCAAACAATCTTTTCTTTTGAAAGGATGCTTTCAAAAGTAAAATTTTTAAGTCATTTGGAATTTTACCTCTCGTTTCAAGAATTTCTCCGTTTCACTGCGTTTCATAAACGTTGCACGATTTTTCATTTATAATGAAGTAAGTAATGTGTTTTGAACGTTAAAAAAGAAAATTTCTTGGCGTCAATTTCATCTTTTTCTTCCAACTCTAATAAGTTCGGTGGATTAGATTCGAATATTTTGGGGGTTGTATGTAGCGGTTAGCAAAATCACATCAGACATGACGAATGAGTCCAACGAATTTTAAATTATAACTAAGCATACAAAACATTTACAAAAACATTTATTTATATCTATATTCATTTGGGACGTAAAGGGATATTTGTAGTTGTTAACATTTTCATTCCAATATTTATACCTAATGGCCTGAAAGGAAACGCGATTTTCGATATTTTCCCAAACAGCTTTTTTTTCGATTTTCCGGGCCATTTTGTTGACTTATCGAAGAGGAAATTCTTCATGGAAGGTATCGTCCCGCATATAAAATTTTAAGAGTAGTTCCTTGATTTCTTAGAAATTGATTACTTTTACCGGGGAAAAATGCCAAAGCAAACTTAATTAACTTCGCATTGAGAGTCGATTTGATAGTTTGCGATACCTTGTTAAACATTGCCTCTTTTTATATCCGATCCGCTCCCTTCTTCTCGAAATATTCCGCGCATCCGCAAACCTTTTCCCTCATAAACCGCGAACAGCTAAAAAAAATATTGTGCTTGCCGCGCACAAATAGTCCCTTCGCCTGGAATCTCGCGGCCATAAATCAAACTCCCGCCAAGTCTCCCCCCCTTTTATATTTTTCCCCCATTTGTACTCTTCTCCCTCCTCCCTTCCTTCTTCCCTCCTTACGCCTCCTCACCTCAGGCTTCCTCTCTCAATTATGATCCTTTTAAGAATCCTTCCATCATCATTCATTTCACCTCATGCTACGCTTTTCCCTCCCACTGACGCTAACCGTTCGCCCTTTCCCCGCTCTTTTCTCTCGGATTACCTATTTTTTAAGATCGGTTCTCGCGTGCCGTGTTATCGCGGCTTTCGACACTCCTGTCCTCTTCCTTACGTTTCTCCCATCTCAATGAAATGCCCCCTTGCCGAGAGTCTCTTCACGAAGACGTGGTTTGCGTTACCGAGAGGACTTCATATAACACCAACGCTATTTATTCTCTGTCTATTCATCTTCATCCCCGTCTTTATTCCGATTGTTTATATTTTTTTCCTACGCAAAAATTTCAAGTTCCTGCTTAATGTTCCGTCGCACCTTCTGATTCTAAAAATTAACTGTTGAGCTAAACTGAAGCCCAGAACCCAATCGATAATCAATTTAAATTCAGTTGGCTACAAAACAATCGGGCAAAAAGATTTGCTTATAGGCTAGAAAGTAGCCGTCCTCGGTGGTGATTCAAGTCCTTGAGACAAATGGTGATTTTATGCCTACTTTTCAAAAAATAGAAAGCAGTCTTTATGAGATCGCCTGGGAGTCTGTGTGTGCGTGTGTGTGTGAATGTGTGTGTGTGTGTGTCCACCTAACATCTTCTTCATGAATGAACCGGTTTCAACTAAATTTGATACATAGAATACGCACATACATTAATGACTAAAATGGCATATTTGGACCGGATCGACTCAGCAGAGGTTCCACAATTGCAAAGTTAAACTTTTCGGTAATTATGGATTTGGAAGGAATTGGCTGAACGGATTTCAACTACATTTTGTTTATAAGATTTGTACAACATACCAAAATAAAATCAAAGCTAAGCTAAAGAGCAGGGCTACCACAAGAAAAGGTAAAATAATATTTCTTTTACCCGTACCTATTTACCTCATGGTTATTGACCATATATGGTATATATAATCTTCATATAAATAAATAACCAAAAGTATGATTTTTCATCCGGGTCGAATGAACAGGGCTACCACAATATCAGGTTTAGAATGCTCCTGTAACTATGAATTTGGAATGTATTGGCTGAACGGCTTTCAAAGAAATTTCGTGGGTAAGGCGAGTATAGAATGTGAAAACGAAATGAATATGTTTAGAAGGGATCAAAAAAGCAGGGCTACCACAATATAAGGAAAACTAAATTTCTGATTTCAAAGCATATACCGTATTTTCTCGAATATAACACGTTTTTTTTCCGAAAAATGAAATTTTAAAAGTATCCCTCGCGTTATATTCGAATACTAATGATTTTAAAAGATCGTGTTTCGAAAAATCACCGTACATTCCGCACGTCAGTTTAAGATAAACAAGACGTTTGTTACATTGTAGACTAATTAAACGTACATGTTACATTGTACTTGAAAAGCTTCTGAGGCGAGAATAGATCGAGTTCAGTCGGCAGCTGAACCTCTCGATAGTCATTGCATTGAAGCTATCAGTGCATCGGCGTATTCGAGGTATGTCATAAGCTTGCTGAAAAACATAACTATGCTAGGCCAGATGGGGAATGCAGATCAAACCCCAGTGTGTTTTGATATGCCATCAAACGTCACCGTCAACGAAAAAGATGCTAAATCGGTTTTGTTAAAATCCACCGGAAATGAGAAATCAGGAATAACTGTTATGCTTGCAGTCACGGCCGACGAGAGAAGACTGACTCCCTACGTAATTTTAAGTAATAAAAGGATGCCAAAGGTAGAGTTATCGTCAGGTGTAAACTTTCGCGCGCAGGAGAAAGGATGGATGAACCAGGAACTTGTGTTCGATTGGCTGAAGGTTGTTTGGGGTCGCGTTATATTCGAGGTTTAGTTTTTTCTAAAAAAACTTTCCAAAAATCTCAGGGTCGCGTTATATTCGAGGTCGCCTTATATTCGAGACAATACGGTGCATTAGTATATGATTATACTTCGGCGAATTTGACGAAAAGCACTTCTGTACCACGGGAAACCCGTGTACACCCCTACTTATTATTTTCTTAATTGTTAAAGCTTCCTGGCTATATCCAATATCAGAAGGGTACGGTATGAGTTTATTTCTGTTATTTTTCATGTCTTTAAAATTTTCTCGAAGTTCCTTAAAATATTTATTGTCATTTAACCTATTTGGAATTGTTAGAAATACTACAGATATGGAAAAAGTAAATTGGTGGTCACATCAGATTTTTTTATATTACCTTCACCGTAGTCCAGCGGTTTCCAAACAGAAAGAAAATCGGAGGTTACCGAGAAATTCTTTCGTATCATAAATATCACAATATAATCTAAGAGAATTAAACGTTAAAAATTCACCAGAAAATATCAATGATAATAATTGTAATTAAAAATGGTGAATCTTTGTGTTACATTTCGCGGATCAGGTTTACTTCATAGCCTCGCGACCCACAGATTGCTGACCCTTCTCAATTTCTCTGGAATAGTGTGCAAGATATTTTAAATTATAACGGAAAACTTTTAAACAGGTAGCTCAAAAAATAAAATGCTCAAATGTTTCCGATTATTTTTGTTTTTACTTTCTCCATAGTGTCGAAGAAAGTATTGTTGTCCTGAAAAAAATCAAATCCGAGATTTCAGCGAAAATACACGTTTAAAGATCCTCTCCTCCTTTAGGACTTCATTTATGTAAATTTTGTTATTATCAAATATTATCGAATTATCAATATAATTTTCTACAAATTTTGTTTGAAACTTTTTGTATTGAAACGGATCGTTTAAGAGATATTTATATTATTCTTCTGAATTTGTTAAGTACATCGCAGAGTGATACCTTTGATTCCGTTGCTATAATAAAAATTTGTAATTGCTGTTAGTGACGCCTACGCTGCCAAGGGTAATTTTAATTACGATCAAAGTTTTCCCAATGGTATCTAGCGTCATATTTAGTTAACAAGTTTTCTTGCATATATTGACAGTGATCCCAGCGCCGCCAACGGTAATTTTAATCGCGAATCGTTGTTTCGTTAGCCACTGCAACAAATAACAATTTTGTGTATTTGTGTTTTTAATGTGAAAGGTTATTCAAAGTATTTTTCATTGTGAAACTTATTCAAAGTGTTTAAAATTATATACGGACGCTATTTCCGGTAATCATTCTTGAGATCACTGTTTTCGAGAGCAGCTTGCATTGCAATCATATTCACTACTCTGTATGGAGAAAATTATGCGCTGGACACATCGGAGTTTTTAGTTAATATAACTTGAAAGATGAATATGCAAATGTACAAGTCATTAATTCTCACTCCTCTCCGTTTTAAAGCAGAATAATTTTTTGTAATTGCTTCGCCTCATAAATTAAAAAAATGTAGTTCGTTCTCTTATTATCGCCCGTTTCTTTGGCATCGTTTTGTTCTGTTAATTCCATTTGTTAACAATGACCCTGGACTAGTATAGCATTCTTCTCCGAAATATGATATTATTCTTTTCATTTTTCCTATTCCACCTTGTATAAATCTCACCTATCCATTTCCTCAAAATTTCCTTTTCTATCATTTCCTTCCTCTTCTCCAATATTGCTCTTTTCCATTCTTGCCACTTCCATTCTCATTCCATCACGTTTTTCCATTTCCCATTTCAGTTGTCTCAATTCCGCCTCTTTAGTTCGTGCCCATACTGTTCCCACCTGTCTTAACTCATTCTCTTCAACTCTGTCTAACCCCTTTCTCCTCACACTTAGCTTAGCACTCTCTCACCGTCACATTCCCTCCATCTTCCTTCATATTCTCCTCTCTCTCTTCCTCTTTCCTTCTCAACGTCTTACTCTCCCGCTCTCCTCGCTTCGGTTGCCCTCTCTACCTCTCGGTTATTCCTCTCTAATACCGTATTTACCGTTCTCTTCGCGTTTCTCTCCCATCCTCCCACACTTTACTTTCGTTTCCTTCAATGAAAGCGATTTCTCCCAGTCTCTCTCACTCCCAATTCCCCTCTCTCATCAATTCCATTTGAATCTTGATCAGCAAATTCCTCCTATCGATACTCAACGACGATTATGCTTCTTTTGTTCTCCAAATCCTTCTCCTGACACTTCTTCTCGTCCCCATCGTTCTGCCCGCAGCATCCAGGCAATCCGATACCTGCAAAATCTCCCGTCCTTTTATCCCTATATTCCATCCTTCCCTCCCCTCTTTTGATGCCGACGGGGATAGACTAAGATGGATATTTCCTGCTCTTTCTCTCCCTCCCCTTCCATCTCCTCTCTCTCTCTTCTTTCATGTCGCGATCGATCATTCCTCCATTCGCCTATAGCCGTGAGGAACCTCTTCCTCCTTTCTCGCCTCTTCCTCTACGAGTTAGAGATAGCTTCTTTCTCCCGCTTGGTCTTCCCATAAAGCCAGACACCTCACTTCACTCTACTTCAAAATTCCTCTCACTTTATCCATCCCACTTTTCCTATCTCCCTCCTCTTACCTTAGATAAATAAATGAAAAACGGAAAACGTTTTTCTTGTCACATTTCATGCATAGATTCGTCTTCAATTTTTTCTCCTCACAAAACTTCCCTTTCTTTCGTTCGGGATATAAAAATGTCGTTTTTGTGTATCGATTTGGTTTTTTATATCCGTTTCTCTCCGGTTTCCTAAAAAATCTTCTTTAGCCACAACAAAAACCTTTCGTGTTCGTATATGTGTATGTATAAAGAGAGAGAAAATGGGAATTTTTTACCTCTCATCCGTCAACGTTAATTTTTTTAACCTCTCATCCCCCTTCCCCCCACCCCTCTCTCTCTCTTTCTCTATCACCCTCCTCTCTCTCAAACTCACCCCCTTCTCTCTCTCCCAGAATTACTGTCGCTCCTTTTTTGTTGCCACAGAAACTTTCCCTTCTCATGACGATTTACTAGCGTAAAAAATGCTTCATTTTTTTCAAAGCATTCGTGGTTTTACTTTTCCGTGCGCTTACTAAAATTTAAATTGCGGTGAAAAAGTGAGAGAGAAGAATTTATCCGAAAATGTAGGTATATGGAGTGATGTTATTCAGTAAAATCCAAATTCGGTTAGTTTTGCCATGAGATATATCTTTCACTACGCCGTGTTCTCGCTTAAATTGAAGATGTGGCTGAAGAAAAATTCGTAAAAATTGTTCATTTATCGATTAAAATGCAAATTTGCTTTCTTTCGCCTAATGTCTATACGTCATGCACGTATTAAAATTCAAGGGATGAAAATATCATGCTCTTATCCCTGTTCGCAATTTCATCCATTGCTTTTTATTTTACATTGAAATTATTTACTAATTTAATAATTTGTTCTAACGGTAGAAATGTGTTCTAGAGAATAACAATATTTTGTCATAGTTATTAATTAATGGTAGGTCTCCTCGGTTTTTATCCTTTTTTGCGTCATTTCCCTTTTTCACCGCCAAACGCCAAGTGTAACTTATTATTTATAGCTTCCGCTATTTTAGGGTCATGATATTTCGATTTTGAAAAAAAGATACAGTAAGCCCTCGCCATCGATGGTGATTATGTTTCCGGAAAGCGCCGCGGATGTCAAAACTGCCGATGCTCAGGGCCTATGGCAAAAAATGGGGTTCGTGGTCCCGAAGGAAAATTAGAGTTAGGTGCTTGATTCAAAAGACTAAACATTTTATCAAAAGAATATAGCGTGTATTTTGTAAAAAATAGTAGAGCGGTTGTCAATAAATCAAATAATCTTATTAAAAATCAAGCACTCTCGAGGTAATGTGTAAGGATCATTAAAGGCGAGGAACAATACGTACTTAAACCTTTTGGCCGATCTGGTCCCTCCTTACGTATTGCTCGTTTGCCTCCTTTGGAATTAAGTACTGCTATCATATTAATAACCCTTTCGTGAACCTTTACGTTATATAACCATAAAATGTTTTCTTTTTACTACAGCTCCTTTTAGAGCTTTCTAATGAGTTAAATTATCTCCATTACATTAAGCTCTAGTTGTTTGCAGTTTAAAATGTGCTCGAACTTAATCTAAACCTATTGACAACTACAATTCATTCAAAAAGAGTCTTTTCAATAGATAGTGACAAACGCTTCAGCAGCAGTGAATGTATGATGGCGATGAAATGTGATAAGGATGGTTATTGTGCTGTGGACGGGTTAAAAGCTTCCCTTCAGTATCTTCCAGGGAGAAATGAGATCCTAAAAGAGGCTTCCAGGATAATAGAGGTTGACACCGGTGGTCTTGTCTTGCAATAAATCTGCTGATCGTCATCTGTTTTGCTTTTTCTATAGGCCCTGATAGATTTACTTACCCAGACTTAGTGCAACTTTCAGCTCTATTGACTTTGACGGTTCCTTCCATTACAGATTCCACCTCTACAACTTTATAAGAGAGTGCCTTCACAAGTGCAAAAGGCTAAATGTTTTTATATTCAACTGAGGATTGAAAAGATTTTCTTCACTGTCCTTGCCACACGAACTCTCCTGAATCAATGGAGATTTGTCTAGAATTTAGAGTCGAGCAAAATATTCATAAATTTTAGAAGTGGATTTATAGTTTAAATTAAGCTGGTTTTTATAATAAAATAACTGAAACGTATCAATAACCTCGATTGTAAAATCCTGTTTTAATTAGGTTCCGGCCCTGCTGCACAACTTATTTGTTGTGTCTATATGTCGGATGGTGATCAGTAGTATCCTATAAAATCCTTTTAAGTGAATTTTTTAAATTAATACCTAAAAATTTTATCCAATTCCGGTTGAATCTATTACGATATCATTTTTCAAATCCAGCCACGCATTGCACCATTAAATCAATTTTAACTCCTCATCATGGTTAAATAGGGTACGTTATGCTTCTGATCGAAGGGTATAATATTCAACGTTTGCAGCTCTCGGGAAGAAAATAGCTATGATAGATGTCAGTTTCTATTTTCACCCCAGTCATGCAAACAGCGCACAATTCCTCGTTTGATTCACTGTATATAATGTGACCTTCGGCCCCGCAATGTTGAAAGGTTGTCTGTGTGCTCTTTCTCCACACTGTGCCATGCCTTACCCAAACACCGCCGAGCCGTATTCTTAATTTCGTTTAAATCCTGTTTGCACCCTTGTTATGACTCGTCCAGAGTGCATTACCACCAAGGCTTCTTGCACTACCATCGACCATAAACAAAGGCCGTACTGACTGTCCCTATATACCGTAGTCATTTGTTTATGGTCGCTTTAGCGATGGAATAATTTTCTTTATTTCTTTTTAATCTCCACAGCAGTTCTCGAATATCGATTAGATTTGTGCAAGATTACTCATACGAAGAAGGCTGGCTATGCGGATATTTCCCTAACTGCATATTTCTGAAGTGGGTAAGGGAATAAATCAAGTTTTGTTGTAGATGTCTGTTGAGTAGTTTTCGTGGCTGAAGACTGTTTTAATTTGACAAAAATACGGATTTTGTTTAATCCTCGATCTATCCCTCATTCAAGCAAGTGTTATTTATAGTTACGGAATTGAAAGAACGTAATTAATTTCTTTTAGCAACATGTGGCAACGTTATGAAGATATAATTAGAATGTGTTGACTTTTTAGAGCTGCTTAGAAAATACCTGCTATTGAAAACCCATAATTTTCGTGGGCTACTTGACTACACAAAGAATATAAGTATATGTTCGCACTATCCTACTATTTTGAGCGATATTTGTGGCCTTTATACGTCTTGTTTTTGCTAGGTATAAATCGTAGTCGCGACTTCCTGGATAAATATTTCTTCTTCATAAAATCTTGATCACTTCCTCCATCTGATGGTTTTATCTGATTTTTAGTTGGGTTATCATTATATATTTAAAATGTTTTCAAGCAGGAACGGTGTTTTCTTAGAAAAAGTAATTTTTCTCTTCCCTTGTCTGAAATAAAGTAATAGCAACTCGATTCTGTAATTACAACTGCAATTAAAATATTTTCATGGCGTGAATCAACGGCAATACAAGCGCTCCATAGAGGCGAAGTCAAAATCAATTTAAGGAAAATCGTCCTAATGAATAATTGCCCAAAAACAACTTCAATTGGTTAAAATGACACCTCAGTTTCTGTCTTTAAAGAATTATGGACAGCCACATAAAACTTGAGGATCGAGATTATTTTCTTCATCAGACCCCGAAGTTGCATTCACGACAAAGCAATTTCTCTGCCAATGATGGATTTCAATTACTCAGAAAGGTGTCGAATCTCCCTCTTTTCTCCCCAAAGAAATTACAGCATTTTCCTGATAGGGAAAATGGCGCTTTTGTCTCCAATCTCAGGCGTAAAAAAGTTCCTATGATGGAATAGCCTTGAAATTTTAATTGAAAATTATTAAGTGATAAAAAAGACAACCATTTAAAGCGAGTTCGTTTTTCTTTAGCTCACCTTACCGAGTTCCAATCAGATTTAAACGGTCTCATTTAAAAAATACACTTTATCTCTCTCAATCCGTTCCCCTTCTTCCTGTTTTCTTTAAGCGCGAAATTAATTATTTTGTAATTATCTGTCTAAAGATTGAAAGCCCTTTCCTCTTTCCCCCATTCGAAGCAGATTTCTTTAATTCCTCTCTGTTTACCCTCCCCACACCTTCAGCTTTCATCTCATGAAGAATATTTCTCAATTCACAGACAATTTCATCATAGGAATAAAGCAACTCAAGAATCAAAAGGATGTTTAGGAAAAGGTTACTTGATATTAATTCTCCCGTTTATTAACTGATGTAATACATGGCGTATAGTAGGGAGTTATCTTTTGATGAAACTTGTGGAACTCGCTAAGCTTTAATTAAAACTGAATTATCCACCCTCAAGAAACAAGAGAAGCTCCGAGTGTTAACGTGAGAAAATGTTTTAAGTTATTGTTCATTGTATATTATAGAATTAATTTAGTCAAAATTCATTATTTAATTTCCTCCACATCTATTGCTTTCCTTTTTTCAGATATAATAACTAGTACGGATTTCGATATGAAAATCAAGCTAAAATGAATTCATGAAATAATAACGAATAAAATGATTGAATGAAAACGAATGCAAAGAAAAACGTTGGTATGATGAAACTCAAATGGTTTCAGTATAGATACTAAGAAAGTTATAATCTATTGCTTAGCCTACATAATACACCAGGTTTACAGACAATGAACACTTGACGAAGAACACTTTAGATAAACAATAAAGAATACCTAAAATTGAACCTTTTTTATTACGGCCTAATTTCAATGGCAAACTACACCTTAAATTACCCATTTTTCGAGTTTAAAACGCACAGACTTTTGATTTCTACTCGGGTGTCCAAGTAGCCGCCATATTTTTTTATTTTCTGACTTGCCCTCAAAAGTAACAATATATTCAATCGAGCAAGATATTTTTATCGCCAGACATTGGCACGAGATATAAACCCGCATATTTTTCTGAGCCCAATAAATATTCAGTGCGTTTTTAATTCAGGCGTCTTTCTGATTCGTAGAAATGGATCCGGAAATCTTTGGCGCTTTTTAAATAATTCGTCGCCATTTATAATATTTTTGTGTCTGGCGTTCGAAACAACGACTCTAAAATTTTTAAAATTTCATTCCCTAAAGATTCTAAAGTGACACTGCTTTTTCGGAGGAAAATTGTCTGCACAAGTTAGGTTTTTTAATGACCCCATGGAGCAAAAGAAGGTTGAAGGAATTAAATGTATATAAATGCAGATCTTGATCGGGTGTGAGTGAATTCAGTCTAGTTATATTTGCTTAGTCTATTGTATCCACCTTATCTGCTCAATATTGGTTTTGTAATTTTAAATGAGTAACCGATGAGAGGAATATCGTCTCAAAACAGGATTACTTCTCTCCTTCTTCTGAGTCAGTATTCTGTTTTGACGGGAACACAAACAAGAAGTTTCTAACTCCACATCCAACATGTGCGATCTGATTTATCCCGTGGAGATTGTTTATAAAAGCAGGATGTGCTTGGGCGTGGGGATTTAAAGCGGCAAACACGCCACGTTTTCCCTGATCAGCGCATTCTATGAAACCGTGTTTGCGATAGCGCTTTCAAAAGTTTTCCGAATGTTTGAACAAGTAGAAGCACGAGCGAGTAAAGGAGATTTGGGCTTTGTAAACTCATTTAAATAGGTCGACAGGTTATCATCAGATTAACAATTGGTATAGAGGAACTGAATATCCATCGTGATTTTATCGAGTTATTTTCACTAGATATCCAGGCATAGTTTTATCTTGTTTATTCTAAGCTATTTTTCGCATTTTATGAAGCGTACTATTTGATTTCTACCACTCTTTATAGATTATTAGATGGCATATATCCTCCCTTCTACAGAAGTCTTGAGATTCACTCCTGTTGTTGGCATTTACGTTTGTGTGAATGCATTTTACAGTTTATTAACTAGTTTTAAAACACTTTTAGGAGATGTATGAGAGTTAATGAAAATTGAATAATCTCATTCTTTGCATTCTCCACTACCACCATCATATCATAGGAAAATGTTTTGATAAAATTTCTACTCCCATGACGCAGCCTATTTTTTCATTGATGCCTTAAAAGTACTCAATGAACAAACTATCATAGAGAAGTGACTCTGAAAAAAAAAGATTAAATTATTTTCTCAAATCGTTTTCTCCGACAACGAACTGGAGTTTGTTTTTCGTATTTTAAAAACACGTGATCAAATACGCGGGCGAATACTATATGCATTGGCACTCGATAAACAAATTTGTAGGAATTTTTCGTTCCTCTCTGCTTCCGTCTCCATCGCGGCGGAAGAAATCAACTCGCTGTGCTGGTCCCATCTCTTTCCATTTTCAATTCCGTGAACACCAGCAAATAAAATATTTACATACATTTTTATTTTCCTCAACGGGACGAAATGTCGTACCCCTCACCGAAATTTACTTCCGTGTTTCTCGTCCAATCCACTCCGTCTTTCTCGATTAATCACCATCACATTAATTTCGAATTCTATCCCGCTTTTCACCAGCTTCTTGTCGCGACTTGTCTTCTTGTATATTTGATTTCTCCCCTTTATTTGTTTCCATGTCCTTCTCTTTCTCTCGTAATCGATTTCGATATTCCAGTCGATAAACCCATGCGTCGTTTTGCCGCTTTCTCTTTGAATTCTCGCCTCTCTCCTGTGGCGATTCACGAACCCTTTCATCCCTCGACTGTCGTATATCTCTGTGGGTCGAGAATTGCCTTTTGTTTGAATTGAATTTATAGTTATTTTGCTTATGCCATGATACTTATTTCATATATATATATATAAATATTTTTACATTGAAATATAGTTATTCAGAAAATAATATTATTTAACTCAATAATAAAAAGTCATGTTAAATTAAGTAAATGTCTCTCCGAATGCGTCTGTTAAGTCGACGAACGTCATACAATAGTATAGCGCATCATAGGTATGTCTTTCACAATAAATCATACACGTAGACTAAACATACTGATAGTATTTTCGTTGTGCCATATAGCATAGCATTACGTTCCATGCTGTTGTACTTTAGAGTAGCGACTTGTCAGTCATTTACTGAATAGATCAAGTTATACTTTTCCTGATTGATTCTAATTTTTTTAATTAGTTATATTTTAAAATTCAGAAAAAATCTTGAATAATCAGTTCATATATATATATATATATATATATATATATATATATATATATATATATATATAACAACTTACGGAAAAGGAAAGGTAAAATGAATATATGGATGTCAACAAGGTGTTGGGATGAGGAAACCCAGTGAGCACTCACCAATCAGACGACTTCAGGTTGGCGAGGCCCCGGGGATGTCGAAGCGACACACGTAAAATAACACAAAAACACAGAAACATCACAAACGTAAAGCTTTCGGAACTACTCCTTCTTCAGCTACAGAGAGAGAACTCCTCATCCTCCTCATTCCTCATCCCAACACCTTGTTGACATCCATATATATATATATGGGAAGGAGCTTCACGGCACACATACAATGATAGGTAAATGATAGGTAACAAATCTCCAAATGCCGTACTAAAATTTTAAAGTTGAGATACTCCACTAAGAAAAGGGAAGGGGGAAAATTTTAATTAAAAATTGAATACACGGAAACCTCATAGAGTGACATCAAGTTCATCGCTAATACTAATTAGTGAAACCCTCCGTATTTCAGATCAATGTGTAAACGCAATTTCAGTGTTTCAACTATTTCGTCGAATTTGATGGTAGATATTAAACATTGTTACCTTATTATGGTGGGTTTGAGCAATTTCATCTGAATGGATTCTTCCATTATTGATGATCAATTTTAAGGAAAAAAATTTTATTTGAAAAATCCAGAATTAGATTCTTATCTCTGGGTCAATACATGGAAAACATTACCATCTGATTGTAACTATATCCTACTCAGTAAACATTTTGCAAATGTCAAATAGAAAATTTTCCAATATATATACTTACTCTTAATTATTACTTATAATTTCTTCATGCAATGGCAATTCATTTCGAATTTACCCTTGTTTGTTGTTTAAGTTTAATAGATAATATTCAATTTTAGTATACATATACTGAATTTTTCCCGATGAGATATTTATTGTAAAACACCGGTTAGCTTTTTGTTAAACACCATTCGCTTTTCTCCGGATTTTTATTGTTCTAGTATAACTCAGTTTTCTATGGTCCTGTATTTTTGCTATAAGCTAGACACTCTTGAATTGTTATCTCTGTTGATTAAAAAGTTGCGTATTTTATTAATTCAGTTTTTTTCCGACTCGATCATATATTATATTTTCTTTTGTTTTATTTTCAGTTTCCATTCTGTTTTAAGACCCTATCAATCATACTTTTCAAACCCTGCTATCGTAAGCTTCTACATAAAAAGACTTCACGTTAATATTTTTCAAAAGGTTTTTTCAGTCAGTCTTTTCACTCTGACAGAAAATCGATTCATTTATGTGTACCCTTTCTTTCGCCTTTTTAATCCACAGAAGTCCATAAATTTAAACCTGAAGACAGACGAATTCACTTTTTGAAATCCTCTTTTCGCACCTGATTTGGACGAGAGTTGACCGCCTAGGCTTTAGTACACGAACTCCACTCCGCACAAATATTTCTTGCACATCAATTCAGTCTGTCATTTCCTAACTCAGGTCCCAACATATGGCCAGCTATCCATTCATGGTGAGCGAGAGCATTTTATGAGGCCCGCAAAGCTATAAAAATAAACGGCGCAATATACATTGCACAAACTTTCTCATATATACATATACGTTTGGTCGACTTTTTACGTTTATAAAAGAAAAAACGCTTATTAATAAAAGTTAACCGTGGTTCAGAGTATATTTTAATGTCACTGGTCGATATTTAGTATTTTTGGGATATATGACTTAGTTAGTATTATTTGTGACATCAGACTATACGATTGGATGGATTTTAATCAAAATCCTTAGGGCCATTTTTGAGTAAATCGAATTTTGTTTCAAATTATCCAAGAATAAAATATCCTCAATTGTAGCGCAATATCGTTCATCTATTCAGTGTCTATTATAGATGATATTATCCACAAATATGATATATCTTTCGATTTAGTTTAACCGTCTAGGCTGTAATAAGATTTTGAGTGGATCGCTGCGGGGACGTGACGTCATAGGGATTAGGTAAGGTAGCTTAGCGTACATTGTAATGCCACTGGATACCATATAGTGATTTTAAGAGACATATGGCTTAAGTAGTATTATTTATGACGTTAGACTCTACAAGCGGATTGATTTTTAGTCAAATTCTCTGGATCCATTTTTGAGTAAATAAAATTTATCTAAAAATCGCCAAGAATAAACTACCCTTTATTTTTGTGCAATGTCATATTTATGAAAACAAGATCTGCAAAGGATGCTATATTGCACAAATACGACGTATCATTTTATGTACACGTTTGGGCCCTAGAACAGCGAACAGACTAACAGACAGACGGCATGGCGAAAACCACTTTTATGGACTCATGGACACCTAATACGTGTATTTTCATCAAAATCTCGAAGTCGAATTTTTTCACGATTAAAATATACGTAGTATATTGAAAGAGTAATAAAGTGATTCGTGAAATTTAGCATAAACTTTCATATTCAAGAATAAGCGCTTGAAAAAAGAAGTGCTTATCAGCTTATTCTTGTTTTTTTTAACCTTAAGACGAGCTCGATTATTTTCTAGTGAATTATACAATTTCATTTTTCAAAATAATTCTATGGTCGTAACATCTTGTAACGGTTTGCCGCGTTCGCGGGGTAACGCTCGCTGTCTTTCGTTGCGTTTTTGTTTGTTGTCTTGGGGTCCGCCCGCGAGGTGTCTCGGGCGGAGGGCCTGGCTAGAGAGAAGAGGGAGAAAGGAGTTTCCAAAGGGGGTCAAAGGAGAAGTCTCGACGACCCGTTGGAGAGAAGTTGTATTAATTTCGTTCTTCTTTTTGTGTGAGGATTTGGCTTTGGCTTGGCTGAGAGCAAAGAAGCCACGATCCGGTTGTTACTTTATGTTATACTATCCCTGGACGGGGTTGAACGGAAGTCTCGACGACCCGTTGGAGATAAGTTGTATTAATTTCATTCTTCTTTTTGTGTGAGGAGTTGGCATTGGCTTGGCTTAGAGTAAAGAAGCCACGATCCGGTTGTTACTTTCTGTTATATATCCCGTTTCGTTTCCCTTATTACCTTCCCGTTCCTTACTCCCTTCCCTTGCCCGTCTCCTCCCCCGCATTTTTTGTATTCCCCTCCTGGTGCAGGCGGAGACCCCTTATTCCCTTTTCTTTATTTATTTTACCTGCACTGGCGCACATCCCCTCTCGATATCCTCGGATAACCCGCGACCGAGCCATCCCGGACAACTGAGTGTCACATTTTGGCGCCCAACGTGGGGCCCGAGGCACGAAGGCCTTCCATCTGGTCTATTTAATCGAGGATTGGTTGTATTATATTAGGATCAACGTTGTATTTCCCCTCCCGTTGTTTACCTGCCCGTGGTCCATCCTGAAGCCTGTAGTTTTTCCCGGCGGACCTCGGGAAAAGAAGATTAGTTCCTTAATTTCCTATCCCTTTTGTTCTTAGCTGGTCGTATGGAGAAACATAGTGGAACAAAAGGTACCGCTTGGGTCAATGCATTGACCAAGGTCGAAGCTATTTCTTATTGTGAGCGGTTCGGTTTGGCCTCGGACGGCCCTTTGGATCAGTTGCGTGCTTGGTTACGCGAATATACTAAGGAGTTGCCGCCTGACACGATGGAACCTCCATCCGAGGAAGGATGCGTGCTGGAGGAAATATTACGCCGGCTGGTAGACGCTACGATTGGGAAAGAGAGACGTCATTCGGAGGTGGGAGATCTAGCAAAGTTTGCGAGTCGTAAGAGACTTTCCTTTTCGGGAGAAGGGGAAAGAGTTGCTTCTTTCTTGGAAGATTGCGAGGAAATTCAGGCTTCTAACGCCGCTAAGGACGAAATCATGTGGCGTCTTGCGCCGGAGTTGCTGCAAGGAAAGGCGTCGCTGTGGTTTCGAGTAAATAAGAATTCCTTTCGATCATTTTCCGAATTCAAGGACGGGCTGTGAGAAGCCTACCAACCCGTAGATTACGATATGAGGTTGAGAAAAGACATGTACTTGCGTACGCAGGGCATGGGAGAACGTGTAGTGGAATTTTTGACATGCCTCTCGGCGATGAATAACCGTCTTAAGCGACCTCTGCCCGAAGGCGAATTAATTGAGTTGGTATATGGAAATTTAAACCCCGAATGTATGAGTCTTAGTACATCGCCGAACTTCGGGAGCATGAGAGAGTTAATGCTCTTTGGGCGCGCGCTGGAAGATCGTAAGTCCAGGAAAGAGTTATATAGGCCTCCACCGAAACCCGCCGAAACGGTGGAAATGGAATTTGGGTTTGGTGGCAATAAGCATGTCAGATACGATTCGGTCTTGTCATCAACCGCGAGGGAAGAAATAAGATCGGTTACACTGAAGTGTTGGAATTGTGAAGCGCCCGACCATTTCTTTCGTCGCTGCAAGAAGCCTCTTTCACGGTTTTGCCACCGCTGTGGAAAAAGGGGGAAAGTAATCGAAAACTGCTCTTGTTCGGGAAACGCCGAGGGGACGTCTTAGTCTCGGACTTAAGACGCCCCAAAAGATGACTTAAACTGGCCGGCCTGGATAATAAGTGGGATGAATGGTTAAGGACGGTGGAATCTTTCATGTCCGGGGGTATCTCTCCGATCAACTCCTTCTCGCCACGTATTTTCGTGAAGGTCGAAATTATGGGAAAGAAATGGCCCGCCCTACTGGACTCGGGGGCCACGCATTCAGTGGTGAACTCCTTAATAGAGGAGTGGCTACGCGGTCTGAATGTTCAAACACGCATACGTTGCGCGCAATTAGAAATGGCTGACGGTCGCAGGTCTTCGGTATCTAAGTGTGTTACTCTTCCCGTGCGGTTGGGTGAGAAAGTTGCGGTGGCTAATTTTGACGTTTTACCCACTATGCCGTACTGTTTGGTTTTGGGCACAGATTTCCTGAGAGTAATAGGTGCGAGTTTGGACTTCTCCAATCATACTGTCAAACTGTCGGATGGGAGTGAGGTGCCGATATTATGTTCTGTAGACACTCCCACTGATCCTCATTGCAGTCTGGAGGGGATATATCCCAGTCCCCTGACACCCGCAGACGATATCCCTCTGATGAGATTTTTAGATTCCGAATTAAAACTGTTCGACCAGGTTCCCGGAAGAACCAGCATTGTTAAACATAGAATAGATTTGGAAAACATGTGCTGGTTAAACAAAGATATTACCCGGTTTCACCTGTCGTACAGGATATGCTCAATCGCCAAGTCGATGAAATGTTAGCGAATGGCATAGTAGAGCCTTCCAATAGTTCATGGTCCTCTCCCGTCCTACTTGTCCCTAAAAAAGGATGGATCTAAGCGTTTCGTTGTCGACTTCCGAAAGATAAATAGTATGAGCAAGAAGGACGCTTATCCGCTTCCGTATATGTCTAATATACTAGACAAGCTTAGGGCCGGGAAATTCGTTTCCACATTAGACCTCGAAAAAGGATATTGGCAGATGGAGTTAGAACCTGAGAGTAAAGAGGTTACGGCCTTTACTATCCCTGGACGGGGTTTATTCCACTTTCGCGTGATGCCCTTTGGATTGCATAGCGCCGGGGCAACGTTCCAACGCCTTATGAACAAGGTGATCGGGGCAGATTTGGAACCGCACACGTTCGCTTATTTAGATGACATAGTGGTCGTGAGTCATGTATTTAAGGAGCACCTGCAGCACCTACGGGAAGTATTTTGGCGGTTACGCGGTGCGGGACTGAAAATTAACGTGGACAAATGTCAATTTGCCAAATCCCGGCTTAAATTTTGGGATACATAGTGGAGAACGGCGATCTGCTGAAGGGTAAGAATAAGAAATTTTGTTGGACCACGGAACATGAAGCTTCGTTTGTAAAGCTGAAAGGATGTTTGGTCTCGGCTCCAATTTTGTCCTGTCCGCACTTTGACTTGCCTTTCTCTATTGAATGCGACGCTTCAGGCGTCGGCATCGGAAGAGTATTGACGCAGAAAATTGCCGGAGAAGAACGCGTCGTTGCTTACGCCTCCCGTACTCTATCTGCCGCGGAGAGAAACTATAGCGCAACCGAGCGAGAATGCCTAGCGGTGTTGTTCGTCATTAACAAATTTAAGCCTTATGTAGAAGGCTATCATTTTTCGGTGATTACGGATCACGCATCTCTGAAATGGTTGTTCAGCTTTAATAATCCGCAAGGGAGGCTTGCGAGGTGGATTTCCCAACTCCAACAATACGACTGTGAGATTATTCATCGTAAAGGAGGGTATCACGTAGTGCCTGACGCCTTGTCGAGGATTGGGGCGCTGGACAACATAACTCCTTTCGCAGCGGCAGATGAGGGAGACCCATGGTATCTAGACCTTCGGGAGAAGGCGGAGAAACACTCTGATGACCACCCTGAATTGCGTGTCACCGATGGTCGGTTATACGGGCGCGAAACTAACGGGTTCTGGAAGCTTCTAGTTCCCGCGGCTGAAAGACTTAAGATTCTGGAAGCCCATCACTGCTCGCCTAGGGGTGGTCACATGGGGTTCTTTAATATCCAAGTATGACTTTTTAACAGAATGCTATGCTGAACAATTTTTATACTCTCAGATGAGTCCTATTAGGTAATATTTATTCCAGGGTTCTCAGCTGTTTCATACCATGTGACGCAGGAGCGGCCCGAGGAATTTTGGCGCCTCGGGCGAGATAGTTCTCCGTTAATGTTTGTTGAGATATTTACAAAGTACAAGTTAATTTATTAATTGCTCTGCAAAAAATATTGATAATGAAAAATTAAAAAGAATGCCATCAAGATTCTAGCCAGTTCCTCGATATAAATTGGTATCCAATATTTATTCACTTGCTAGTAATGCATAGGTAAGTTATCAGGATAGCGTCCCCAAAATTTTGGTGCCCCAAGCAGCCGCCCGGCTCGCCCGTAGCTCGGGCTGGTGAGGCAGGCGGGAGCGATCACAGTCAGGAACGACTCCAGGCGGGAGTGACTCCAGTCAGGAACTACTCCAGGCGGAGCAACCCCACTCAGGAGACACTCCAGGTGGCAGCGATTACAGATAGACGATGGAAACCAATATAACGAATTAATTGCATGCAATAAACGATCAGAAAATGAAAACAATGTTTCTATATAGACAAAAAGACAATTTTAAACAATGGGAGAGTATTCAGTCAGGAACGACTCCAGACGGGAGCTTCAGTTGTTTATTTATTGGTTATAACTTATCCGCCTGTTGTCCGTTGTCGATTGGCACCCATGTTGCAAATCTTTCGTTTAGGTTACTTATGTCCTCCCCATGTTGGAAATTTATGTATATATACGTATATATATATATATATATATATATATATATATATATATATATATATATAACGAGTTTAATCGGAGTCAGCGAAAGTTGGGAGGGGAGCGGGATAGGGGTTTCTCTCCGGAAACATGGGCTTCATGGTTATCAGTGTACTCGGGACGAAACGCATGTTGGAAATATATGTATATATAGGTATATATATAACGAAATTGATGGAATGAAGCGATCTAAAGATCCTATGCAGACAGACATAAGCTGTAATGTTGGGAATAATTTTGAAACGAGAAATCTCACTATTTGAGAGGGAGGAGTTTTCTTCGGTGTATCTCTTCGAGGACATCCGTTGGGGCAGTTTGATACTAGCTTGGCTAGATCCGTCCCAACCAAGAAAACATCCGCGTTCAGAAACGAGAAAATCGATCTGCTACGATAGTTCAGTGGTAGGATATCCGCCCGGCAAGTGGAAGACCCGGGTTCCATTCCCGGTCAGAGCAGACTTTTTTCTCGTTTCAAAATTATTCCCAATATATATAACGAGTTTAATCGGAGTCAGCGAAAGTAGGGGTGGAGCGGGATAGGGGTTTCTCTCGGAGAACATGAGCTTCATGGTCCATAGGTATCAATGTACTCGGGACGATACGCATGTTGGAAATTTATATATATATATATATATATATATATATATATATATATATATATATATATATCAAACGAGTTTAATCGGAATCAGCGAAAGTAGGGGGGTGGTGGATAGGGGTTTCTCTCCGCGAGCATTGGTTTCATGGGTATCACAGTACTTGGGATGATACGCATGTTCCAAATTTATATATATCTAACATGTTTAATTGGAGTCATCGGGGGAAGGGGATAGGAGTTTCTCTCCGGGAACTTGGGTTTCATGGGTATTAGAGTACTTGGGATGATTCGCAAGTTGGAAATTTATATATATATCTAACGAGTTTAATCGGAATCGGCGGGGGGAAACGGGTGAAGGGGACAATGAACCGAGAGAAGTTATTTCATTACTTAGCACAAACTGTACCTTCTTCTGGAGACTATTTCTGCTCTTTTCTTGAAAACGTATTGCAAATGCTAGACAAAAAAGGAATTGAAAACTGTTTATTAGTGATGGATAATGTTATATTCTATAAAAGTCAAAGTAAAAATCCTAGTGTCAGAGAAGTACACACTTTTATATTTGCCCCCATATTTTCCTTTTATGAATCCCATATATAACTTTCTCAAAATGTAAAGAATCAGTAAGGCATGGGAAATCAGAAAATGAAGTGAAATTGCTGGAATTAATAGAAGGTGGAGAAATTTTCATACCAAGTTGGTTTTTACTGCTTTTTACAGACAAATGGCAACTTATATTCTCAGATGGATCAAGACAGTACTTATAAATGATGAATACATTTCGATTTTGATCAATTTAATTCAAATTATGTATATGTATGTTCATGTATTTCTGGCTAGTCTTTACCATAATTTTATTATTTTAAAATTATATTCTTTTATTCGTTATAGGTAATTTTAATATATTTTCAAGGCAATAGTAATATAGATTAGGAAAAACATCCATTAATTTCTTATCAAATATTATTCTGTAAATATCAGAGCATCCTAGACCAACACTTTCATTTTCATTTAATTTTATGTTCTTTAGAAATCCCTTAAAATGTGTACATTCATACAAAAGTTACCGGTACTCCAATGCTTTAAAAAATGTGCTAACGGGAATTTTAAAAATTATTTCACGTTTCTTATGCGTTTCAAATGTCTACTTTCAAAACCTTTTATGGCGCAGAAAACCCTGTCCAAATTCCCATCATAATCAGATAAAATTAAAATAAGATATACCTTATTCTTGATGTGACATACAAGTAGTGCTTTATGGTATTTATAGCATAAAGCCCTATTAGTAAGGTATGTTTATCTCAGTGGGGCCTTTAGGGTTGGACAAATGGGGCTACCCTCTGGGGCCCCAATAATTTTGCAAAATTATGGGTTAAATTACCACGAAAGTGGCTCCAATTCCACATCTTCTTTTACAGTAAACAGAAGTCACAACTCACATACTTTCATCTCAGCTTCATTACTAGGGCAAAGTTAAATTTAAATCTGAATGTCCGACTTTCGTATAGCCTAAGGAGCACCAAATTACTCTCTTGCCCTGAACTCCAGGAACTCTGGGGCCATCACTGGTTAGCTAAATACGTTTACTTTATTGGTCCGTACAAAGAATTCCATCTTTGGAAATGTATGGTTTTGATATTCGATCTCAACGTTAAAAAGTTATTTTTAATAGCCTGTAAACCCTTTTTGAGTAAAAATATTAATAAATAAATATATAATAGTGTAGTTGATCATATGGGACGTAAGGTAATTTAAACACATGATAAACCTCATAAACCTCATAAACCTCGTCCCCCGTTAAAGTTGCTTCGGGTGTTCCTCAGGGAAGTGTATTGGGCCCTCTGCTCTTCTTAATCTATGTAAATGATATGTGCTCGGTTGTTCGTAGTAAAATTAGGCTTTTCGCCGATGACACTGTTCTATATAAAGAAATAAAAAATCAGGAGGACCATCAGTCTCTGTGTGAAGACTTAAGAGCCATTTCAGCGTGGTGCAAAGAATGGCAAATCGAAATAAATTATACTAAATGTGCCGCAGTCACGTTCTGGAAAAGTAAGAACAAAGATTTAGGTTTCGAATATAAAATAGATGAAATGAGTATTCGACAAGCTGAGTATGTAAAATATTTAGGAGTAACCATTTGTCGAGATCTTTCGTGGGACATGCACATTCGTCGAGTTATAGGCGCGGCCAACAAGAAGCTGGCATTCATAGGTAGAATAGTACGGAACACTACAGAGAAAGTACGCGAAACATGCTACTTATCACTGGTAAGACCACAAGTGGAATACGCAGCGAGCATATGGGATCCGTACGAGAAGGGACACATAATTCAACTAGAAAGAGTACAGCGCAGAGCAGCCAGATTTGTAAAACAAAAGTACGAACATAAGGAAAGCGTCACCTCTTTATTGAGCGATTTGAACTGGGTATCACTGGAGGACCGTAGATTGCACTCAAGGTTGAAACTTCTAGAGAAATATAGGTCAGAATGTCTAAAAGAGGAGGTAGTGGGAATAATTGTGGCACCGACGTATATAGGTAGAAATGATCGAGACGATAAAATACGTGAGATCGATTGTAGGACGGAGCGTTATCTAGGCTCGTTCTTTCCGAGGACAATAAGAGATCACAATAGGAAATTTCGAATTGCGTTAGACAATCATTAGGTAGGATTTGGTGCATTGCACCCCCTGCCACCCACCAACTTGGTGAATTGCAGGGTAACTTGTAGATGTAGATGTATACAATTCGCATACCAACAAATTCTCCGCTGAAATCAACAAAACATATCACATGTGCATTTATAATGATTGGCGTCTCTCGTATTGGGTTCCATTTTGTTTCGTGCTGATTAAAATAAACAATTTAATTCAGAAATAAAAATATTGAGCACATTTTAATAAAAAAATTGACTCTATCGGAAAGATATTTAATTCTCATATTTGTAAATTATTGATTTTAAAGGAAAATACACGACGGTAGATACTGTTGAGAAAATAAGAAAGGGGAAAAAAGGTAGTTGAGGAGAATATTTTTTCATTCGATGGTTATTTTCCTCCTTTTCCATATTTTTGAAAAAAATATATATACTTAATTATTTTAGCTTGAACATAGAATTTTTCGGGCACAACCCCGAGCTCTCCGGCCTTCCTATGCCTTCGAAATTCCCCCGTTTCATTTTCTCATTCTAAGCCTCATGTCCGCGACCGTATTTCTTCCCCTGCGCATCCCCCTCTACCGGCATTTTAAAACTCTCCCTCCCTCTCCTCACTTTAATTAGCCGCCCTGAATGTGTTTCTCCCTTTCACCGCCCCTGCGGCACCATATTTTTCTCCGCCTCTCTTGCAGAGGTCGACTCGCTGCCTTACAAGTTTAACGCGGGAATAAATTCTCGTTCCTCGCTCCGAATTAAGTCTCTTGATCCAGCTTCAGGCCAGCCGTTCGTTTTTTGTAATCACTCCGAAAATATTTCACGAAATTGGATTTTACTACCGAGAGTAAATTCAGGAAAATAATATGGTATATGTTTTAATAAATATTGATGTGGGGAAAATATCCCATAGAATTATTAAATATTATACAATAAATATAACTTTAAGTGTCAGAAGATTAAATGGGTATCATAATAAACCGGGTATGTTAAGGATTTCAACCACCGTTTTCCTTTTTTTATGTTATCAATTTCATGTTAAGGAACTGTGGCACTACCGTAAGCATGATTTTAAAAAATTATTGATAATTATCGTTCAGTTGGGTTTGCTCGAACCACTATAGTACATTAAAATTTGAAACGAATTAACTCTTTTAATATTTTATCTGCTATTAATGCTTTAATATTATAATTTTTTTAGACATCCTCCGAGTAAAAAAACGTGCCATGATAAAGTTATCTATACTGTGGGATTTATTAGCTATAAGTAAAGACATCCGCGGAAATTTTTGTATAGCGATCATAATGTATGTAACGCTAATCAAAAGCTAATAGAGGTAACCGATGAGTTGTGCGCTACGATTTTTTTGCCCTGAATATCATATATTGACCTCCGGCCGATGATTGTGGACACAAAAATCCACCTGTGACTTCCAGTTATCTTCCTACCTGTATAATCATAATTTACTTCAGTGCCAGATCATATTATTGTTTGCACACAGGTAGTAGTTTGCTATTTGTGCACCATTTAGAAATTTATTGATGATAATGACCGCCATTGTCTGTGTTTTCTGAACTGAAAAATTATCACCAGATCATATTTACGTCTAATGCTGATAAACGCGATAAGAGAATTAAGGAGAGTTACTGTATTTACGTATTCCTGTTCCTAGTTTAGTGCAGATGTCATCAAATATATTCCTTTTCACTATAAATAAATTCGCTCTTCATCTCTGTTGAATGTCATCCCGCTAGAAACTCGATTCCTAATTTCAACCACAAACGTGCTACTTAATTTTCCCTTCATCTCTCACATCCTTTCTTCTTACCCTCAACTCAAACCACAAATCAGTCCGTACACGTATGAATACTCAAGTAAACATACAAATCAGTATACACGTTCACTTTCTTCTCTTCATCTCAAATCTCCTCTCGTACTTCTGCCCTCCGCCACACATTCCGTGAACACCTCGCCTAAAAAATACGCATTTCTATTTGACTTTTCGGCATTCCATCGACTTAAAAATTCATCATGCCGTCTGTCATATCACGTCCGCATCTCTCGGATCCTAGTTCATCTCCCTATTCACATACAGTCAAACTCGGCTATAACGAGCGCCACGGGACCGTTTAGTTTTGCTCGTTATAGCCGTTAAACTTAATATCCGTGAAGGCAAAAGCATGCATGCGTATGGTGAAATAAGACATAAGAAGTAAAAGTGAATATATAAACAGAAAGGTTATTTAGTAAATTTATGAAAAAACCTAAAAATGAGAATAAACTAGAAAATTTAAAGTAAACATACGTACATATAAAATTTACTCACAGCTGCACCCTTAATCACTACCCAAGTCGCACTTCCTCATTTTCTTGTTCGTTGTTAGGTTGTTCTCTAGTGCATATAAAATCGCTTCTTTGTTTTTCCATAAGGTTGAAACCGTAGACGATGATAAATTAAATTTTTTACACACTTCAACATTTTTTTACCACGTTCTAACTCTCGAATAATATCAACCTTTTCGCGAATAGACAAACACTTCCTTGTATGTACGGACATGTTACTCGTTCAAGGGCAAAATCTCAACTGATTTTTGTGATCAACGCTACGAACTTTCTTTGCAAACTGTGAGCATACCAATTCCAGGAAGAGTTAATGAGGAGACGGATTAAACGTGGGATTTCCCATCTTTACGTGGGAAAGGGTGTTGGGTGCATTCGGCTGAGCGACGGGGGTGGGCGCCATTGTACATGCCCTCAGCTCCTTACCCCCTTCCAATCACAACCTCCTGGCTGTAAATGAGCTGGGGGTTGGGAGGAGAGGACAAAGGACCTCCGCGGGTGCCACTGTACTTGCAAGTTGGGAATTCTTGGTTTGGACGAAGGGATTATTTTTTAACAACAACGCCGCGGTCTTTAACCTCCCCGAGGGATAGGGTGTAGAGGCTGGACTCAAGAACACAAGGTTACATATTTTGGGTCACTATGAGGATTTAAGGGGCTGAACGCCACCGCGTTTGAGACAGTGAGAAGTGGTCAAAGTTTGCTCGATATATCCGTGAAGCGTGCTCGTTATATACGTGAAATATTTGTATGTAAATGCTAGTAAACTTATTTTGGAGGTAGCATTTGCTCACTATAGCCGTGAACTCGTTACAACCGTGCTCGTTATAAACGAGTTAGACTGTATATTATCTTGCCACCTCTGGCTTGTCTCTTTCCCCAATTGCTCGTTTATTGCTTTTCCTGTTACTTCTCGCGTTCAGCCGGTAGGTTTCGCCCTTATGCCCTCCAGACGTTTCCCTTATCTCCATGTTCTTTCTCACTTCCATTTCTCTTTTTTCTTTTTCTCCGCTTTCTCCATTTCATTTCTGCTGCACCTTCTCTTCCATGTCCACCTCCTCTTCTCCTCCCATTCACGTCCCATTCCAATTTATTCTCTTCGCTACTTTCTTCCACGTCTCCTCCAGTTCCTTCTCGTCACATACGATCCTTCATCCAGTTTCGGCCATCTCTTCTATATTTCACTCTCCTTTTCCGCATGTGAGCAATTCGTCGAGCTGATTGGCTCCGGGTCTCGGTTGGGAAGGAGAGCGAACTTGTGCGTGCCATTCCCGCCGTTGAGTACCACTCCCGAAACCGAATATATATAAACTCATTTTCAGGGTTTTTCTCATCATCAAGACAGCGCAAAAATGATTTATTTTTTCTTCATCTCTCACGATGTGTGGTCGAAGGTTATGTGCTCTGCTGAAAGAAATATAACCCCTTTCCTCTCCAAGCTTGCCGTTTGTTTGTCGTTTTACCTTTAATAATTAATTAAGAAAAATATCCAAGAGCGGCACTGTTCAGTCAAAAAGGTGTAATTCAACATTTTGTTGGTCATAATTACACGTTTGCATCTAATTTTCTGGCCCTCTAACTGATCCCCAATTACAAAGGCGATGCAGAGGACTGACGTATTTGTATTACTAATGTCTTGTTCATGGCTGTTACTCGAGCTCCGGGAGTGATTTATTTCCACCCCAATTTTTATCTACCTTATCTATCAGTTTCTAGGTAAAAATCTGAGATGATGGAAAGTTTAGAATATTGATCGAAAAATTGCGTGGAAGCTTGCATTATTTTTAATTTTATTAATGAAAAAAATATTCAATTTATTTTTGAAAATATATTGCTCTTAAAAATAATCACGGGGTAAATTCATAGAATTCTACGCACCTTTGATTGTTTAATTTATACTTTTGCAAAAACTTGGAAAGGATTTAGTTTTCGTCACCATAAAATAATTTTCCGAGGTTTGCGGAATAATATGGCATCGAGAAAAAATACCTTAACTATTTGTCAACCTAAGTTTAATATTCGTCTATCCTCATTTTTGGTAGATGCAAATCACACACGCAACTCCAACGTGTATTTTACCCGGGAACGGGATTTTGTGGTTTTTGTAAAACTATTACATAAATGCTTGCCAACGCGATTCCTTTCCACCAAACTCATGGTATACTATCTCGGCAATTTTATCCTTCTCCAATTTAATCCTTCTATTTTTCAAAATCCTCTCAGCCTTTTTCCCTCTCCTCCCGTCTTCCCTCCCTTTCCTTGCTCCCTTTTGGGCCAATTTTTACCCTTCGTCCCAATTTTCCCACCCTTTTTTATTTTCCTCCTTCGGTCACGTCTCCCGGTTCTGCCCTATACGCCCCCCTCCGTCTTCACCTCCTCCCTCTTCACCCCCCTTCCTCGTCACCCCCCTCCCTCTTCACCCCCTCCCGCGTCACTTCCCTCCCTCATTACTCCCCTACCTCGCCACTCCCCTCCCTCGTCACTCCCCTCCCTACTCACTCCCATTCCTCGTCATTCCCCTCCCTCGTCACTCGCCCCCCTCGTCACCCCCATCCCTCGTCACCCACCTCCCTCGGCATCCCCTCTCTCGTAACGCTCCTTTCCTCGTCACCCCCCCCTCCCTCGTCCAGCACGTCACTCTCAATCCACTTGCGTTGAGCGTTTCTGCTGATATTTCGAATTCCATAACCTAACGTTCCTTAGTGCGAAATGACCACAAAAATTCTCCTCTCCCGCCCATTATTCTCTCTCTCTTCCATCGGGTGGCTACTGGACAACTTGTTGGCGTTGCGTTTTCGCCCGCTCCACGGACTACGCACGTCAACGCCTCCCTCCGCTCTCTCCAGTTAGGACGGCGAGTTATTCTCGGTCAAATCGTTGGAAATTACTAGTACTTGTGTAATTATTTACATACCAACAACTCATTTACTAACTGTACTCGTGACCTGTTTTTATATAGTATTTTATTTATAAACAGGTAAAAAAATTTCCAACCCGGTCAACATAACCGCACGCGACTCTTACGTAACAAAATACCGCACGACCTCTTAATGGTTAAAGTCCGACATGGCCCATATCTGAGACGTAAATGCGGCCCAACAAAACGACCGGGACTTTAAATGTGGCCCTCCGAGATACTCGGAAATATCCTAATGCAGTCCGCAATCGGAAAAAGGTTGCACATCCCACAAAGGCTGCGCGAGCTATCGCTCATTAAAAGCGACTTCGAAACATTCGCTTCACATCTTACGTTTAGGTACTGTGACGTAGAGGGAGACAATGAAGTAGTACACTCGGATGTAGTCAACCTTGTAAGGTGACCTTTGACCTCAAGTTTTGCTTGAATCCGTTTCAATTGCTTACTCTATTATTAGCGGTCTGACGAAATCTTTAAAAAGTCACCCTGCCAAAGCAAAAGGATTCGACTGAAATTTACCGATATTTTTCTTATGCCGAACATTTACGAAATACGTAATTATGAGAGTGCGATATATATATATATATATATATATATATATATATATATATATATATATATATAAGGTTTGGAATGAAGTTGCTTAAAAATATTTCCGTGCTTCTCTTCCCTTTTCTCTCCTATCTGTACATTTTTCAAATCACATCAATTTTTTGTTACACGTGTATAAGTTGCAGCTACTGCTCCAAAACGTCTACATGCATAGCACAATTTCTGCTTGATGTCAGGTTCCAATCATATATGCAGAGCCGTCTGAAGGGGAGGGCTGGGTGGGCAGTCGCCCAGGGCCCCGCACCTATGAGGGCCCCGCGTCTATGAGGAGTTATAGTAGAAATTGTATTCGATAAATTGTCTCGAGAAGAAGAGATAGTTGCTCGTTTACTCGTATACTGTTTATATATACTCGTATACCTTTCTCATTAATTTCCAATTTCCAAGTTGATAAAATTGAAAAATCAATAATTATCGACAGATTTGCGCATATTAAAGCTAGAAAAATAAACATTTAAAATTGTAATGTACTGATTATTGTTATTTTAATCTGTGCAAACCTTAACAATTGATGGTTTTAAAAATATATTTCACCTATTGTATTTTAGGAGAAAAACTAACATAAACTTGAAAACAATAAAAAAATTGTAATTAAATGAGAAATTTGATTTGTGTAAATAGGGGGCCCCGCGGCAACCCTCTCGCCCAGGACCCCGCGGATCTTAGAGACGGCTCTGCATATATGCATAATTTTTTTATCGACTGCAAAAATCTTTGTTTTTCTGCGCGTTTTTGGGCCTGTGCTTGAGTGCGTGTGTCTGCGGATGAGCTCCTGGTGTCAAATTTTATTTCATTCCATTATGACTAACGAAATCAGATTTATCTTAAAGTGATCAAGCGAAATTTTTAATCATTCATGAAAGATCTAATACGGTTAGTATCTTTTTTGTTTTTCAAAAGAATTTGGGCTTCTCGAAACAAATATGGCGATAGTAAAAAAGACTGCGAATATCACACCATTTAAATCAACGCGTAAAACTAGGCACGAATTCGGTTTACTCGTTATGACTTTTACCCTCGAAATTTACTTCTGAAATTAGAAAATAAACCCACCATCCTTTGATGTAACTACGATGCGTAATTTTGTAATGGTTCCGTCCGATAATCAAACCTTCCATGTTAATTAAACTGTACGCGCAAGTAAATAATCAAACGCTGTTTAGCATTGTTTCATTCTCGTGATTTGCGAAACCGATAGCCTCTCTTAATGAAGAGGTGATTAATATACACTTGGCTTTTTTTACCAAAAACCACCTCTAATTCACTTTAAAAGGCAGTAGAAGCTCTCGTGGAGAGGAAAGACAATTAGATCGACTTCCAAACTCTCTGCATAACCTGCGTTCCTTCCCTTCACCTACCAGTAAAAGTCCCTCTCCGCCATTCATTTTCACTCCGCAAACTCTTCGAGGGTCAAAAACTTCCCAATCTTCCCAACCCGACCCCTGTCTTCCGTCTTCCCCTGTCACCAACCTTTCTCTCCTTACTAAGCTACCTCTCCTTACCGCTAGCATCTTTCCCTGCCCTTGTTGACACTTCTACTTCGATCCCTAAACTGGGGGCTAGACCTATCCCCTCTCTAGTTCTTTTAAAGAAAAATAAACGATCACAGCCTTTTATCTACATTTCCTATCTTACCAGTCTTCCTCTTGGTTCCCTTCTCGTCCCTTTCCGGGCTTCTATGGTTCCATCCATTTTCCTCTCTGCGAGATCGCTTCTTTATTCATTTCCTCTGTACGATGACAACATTTTGGAATACAGTGTGTGAGTACGTGCGTGCGCGCGCGTGTGTGTGTGTGTGCGCGCGCGCGCATGCACATATATTATTATACATACACACGCACACAGCTTCTAGAATTTGACTTTTCAGTTATTCGAAATGGAAATTTTTTCACTTTGGCATTCATCAACATTTAAGACAATTTCTACATCGCAAGTTTCGATAAATAGTTTTTCATGTTTTATCTTGAGATTCGACTGTATGTACCTAGTCTATATATTTACGCACAAACACTCCTACATGCGTTTATTAGATATATGTCTTAGAAATTCAATTTCGTTCTTTGCGGTTCTCATTTCTTGCTTCCTTCTCGAGGAAAGCTCTCATATTTTTCAAATGTAATTTTACCTTCGATATCGTCCAAAATGGGACTGTCGTTTGGAAATGATTGATTCTTTGGAGTGTAGCGTGGCTCGAGACGTGGTTTTGGATGTGGTTCTTAGTTCCGTGTGCTGGTTTTATGTTTTCGATGGCTCGCTCGTGGTAGTTGTAAGTTTTCCTGGACCTCGTTTTCCCTCAAATAACGGAACTTCTTGTCTCAAAACGGCTCGGACTATGCCTTCATGTTTTCCTTTGAATCCAACCTTTATCGGTTCGTTAAAATGGGCCTTTCTCAGCTGAGCAACTACCTTTATTTACTATGGTGTGTAAATAAATGTTAAATTCGTTTTGTGAAATTTCTATTTTTTCCAGTCCAAATTATACTTATATATATATATGTCAAAATTACTTTCCTACTAACTTTTAATTTATTACGGTTATTTCACATTACTGTTGTTTGATATTTTTCTGTTTTTCATATTTTAACATATTTACTATTTTAAAACATGCATATTTCTTTAAAGCATATTTGTACAGATGTTTCTGAATTAGTTGATCTCCTTCAAACTATTTACATATAATTCAGTCCGGAGACCTTCGTGAGCTTAAAAAAAATCAATCGCTATAATTTTTTTTGGTGAACGGTCCAAAAATCTCATCCTATTGATTCCAAACTCCCCACATTGTTTAATCTCTACTTCATAATTGCCTGTACGAGAAAGTTATTATTGGGATTCATATTCTGATAATTGCTTCTGAGAGTTTTTTAATGTTTCCTACTGACCCGATCGTATCAGAATAAATCAGAGGTGACAGTCTTTTAATGCTGTAGGGCCACGTCTTGAAAATTATCTTCTTCAAATTCGAATTAACGAAGAAAGAATGCAGGAAGGTAATCTGAAAATTCCATAACCATAGTGAGAAGTGTTTGAATTCAAAGTATAGCTTTCTATTATTTTTTTGCATTATATTTAAAACTTTTTGTCCTCTACATTGAAGTCATGGGTTCGATTCCAGGAGCGTTTATGTTCTCCATTCAATTAACAATCATTTTCATATTAAAATTACTTATAATCATTGTAGGAAATCGAAACTTAAAACAACGAACGCGTAAAAGTATGATATTTCATTTTCCTGCCGTCGATTTTTGAATACGTGTAGAATCGGGCAAAAAATTTGTTTTAACGCCACAATTTCACATGTTTTACGTGAAAATCTTTCGTCGTCAATGCGATTCACACTATTGCCGGTTTCGTATAATTACACATGATTGACTGGAATTATAATTTCGCTTCACATCTGTCAACGTATTCGCGAAATTTTGACGCTATTTTTAAATTTGAAATTTAAACAATACATTAGCAACGAAAATAAATACGACGGTAACGAAAATAAATATTCCATTATTCTTTGAGCAAGATTTTAATCTTTGGCTAAAAATAGAAAAATCAACTATGTTATAGTTTATTTTAATGAAACAACGTTTTATATGCACTAAAAATGTAAAATTCGCATAATAGTACATTCCAGGAAATTAGTACTCAAAAAAGGTTTTGTACAAATAAATAAATAAGAAATAGAGCACAATTTAATAACTTTTAGTTTTTTCCTTGCATTTTGAAACGTAGTATGAAATCATAAATTAATTATTAGTTGAGAGATAGTATTATGTTCTTAACATATCCAAATCATGTCGTATGTATTAAGTTATCCATCACTTATTTAACTTTTCTTCACATATGTACTTTGAAATGAAAATGAAACGCAAACACTCAAAATAAGATATTTTTTAAATTTCTCTCAGGCATTCTTAGTTTACCAAAAGACATTCCAAGTGAATTCTAAAATGCTTCACTTCTCTCTTTTTTCACTTTTTCATAACGTTCCCCAAAGCTATCTTTTAAATATTTCATTGTGTGACTTTGGCAGATGTAACAGTCTCTTTAAGGCACTTCCGTTTCTAACGGATTCAGTGGCGTAGTTCACGCAACTATTTCCAAGTATGTCTTCTCTCTCTGTGGCTGAAGGTTGGTTTGGCCCGAAAAGCTTACACAGTACGTTTCTCCATTCTTGCCCTTCCTATACCCCCAGCGTCTCCCTAAACGATAAATGCTCACTGGGCTTCCTTAGACAACTAGTTAGCACCCATATTTTATCTTTTCCCATCCTCAAGTATTTATGTTAATATGAATGTTATGTGTTTCTGTGTATACAAATTCTAAAACATTCATAGATAAAACACCTCCTCTTATTCAAACTTTTTCATTTCTATTCCAATGTACCCACTCCGAATCTTCTTCAATACAATTTATCTCTCCCTATTTCCCGTTATATTTTGTTTTTCCCTCCGCCCATATCACTGTCCACCTGCCTTCCTTCTATCGCTTTCTCATTTCTAGAATAGAACCTCTTTCCTATCCGTCTCTTGAAAAGGGCTCGACCAGGAAAATAAAAATACAAGGATCCCACTTACCATAAATCTGACTCTAACGATGAAATTTTGGGTAGAGGCCTCCATTTTGCCACCCTTCACCTCTTCCTCTTGTCTTGGAAACGATCTGCGCCTCAGCATCACTTCTTTTTCCACCCCCTCCTCCCTAACGCGAGCATTCGCCACATTCTCCTATCCCTAACTCTCACGCTTCCTCCTCTTCTCCGTCTCTTTCCTCTCCCTTCCTTCTCTTCTTCACCCTTCATATTCTCCATCTTCTACTCGCCTAAAACATCATCCATTCATTTATACATTTCTCGAAACTGCTACGTTGTTTTAAATGGAATAAATCAGAACTTTTCTGAAGTTTTTTTCCAGAAAATGTACATATTTTATTACTGAACGTAAAATAAACAAAATATTATCAATGTACTTCAGCTTTAGGCTAGAAATTATTTTAATTCCGCTGAAGTTCGCGATATTTCTCAATGCTTCAGCGCTATTGTTAAATGCGAGGTTGACCGAGCTCGCAAAAATATCCGAGTGCTGCACACACTGGCATCCGCAATCATTACTGAGTGAGTGGAAAGCAACGCAGATGGCTGAGTGAAGGTCAGAAAATGAATCGCGTTACGCAGCAATTTAAGAGAGAAGATTGCAACGCGTTTAAGTGTCAGCGGCACTGCGAGCATGGGAAATTCCCACGCGTAAACGCGCTCACGTCAGCCTGAGAGTTTCATGCATTCGCATTTGATTGAAACGCATTTTTTGCCGAGTAAAGCTACGGATGGAATTGGTGGTTTTAAGGTGATCTGAATGCGTAAGTTTTGGCATTTTTTCGGCTTCTGTTATTATCTTATCAGATTTATCTCAACCTAACTCTCTCTCTCTCTCTCTCTCTGTCTGTCTCTCTCACTCTCCATTTTCCCAACCTCTTCGAGCGAGATCCAAATAACCGATTTTTTTCACTCCTTTCTTTCGCTCTCCCCTCTTTTCCTCCCCTTCTCTGCCGATTTCATTTCGACTATTTTTGGTCCCGCCTGTGAGTGTGTGCGTGATGGGGAGGAAGGGGTAAGGCAGAGAGCTGGAAAAAAAGGCCTTGCGTATGTGGATGAGTTCCAGTTAGCGTCCCACCCCATTCCGGAGCCCACCGAAAAAAAAACCAATCGAAGTTTACACGCTCTTATTTTAGGGAGCGGGAAGTTTCCGCTGAATTTCACCCCGAATAAGTTTCCGTTCGACTCGCCTGAGATTTTCTTATTTTTGCATCGGAAAAACGAACTCCCTCTCTCTCCCTCCTCCCTCCATCTCTCCCACGTCGGTTAAAATTTTTCGCGCCGCGGTCTGGTGCCGCGAGATAAAGAGGAACTAACTTTTTCCTCCTCCGGGTCTCTTTCGCTCTCTCAATCTTCGCACCCAATCCTCCTCGAGGGATCGGAGTAGAATAGTGGAGGGGGCATGGGAGTGCATTTGAATTTACGTAACCGATCATCGGTTTCCTCAGAGGTATCTCACAATCTTGGTAGCTTTTTTAAAGGAAGTATCGTATTCGCGGGTCTATTTTATTGGCAATTTGAAAGGTATTGGTTAAAAAAATACTTCGGGCGAGGATGCATTTCCCGTTCTGTAATGTTCGCCCATTTGTTGTGGGCAGATCCAAAGGATAGTTATCGATAGATTATTTATTTTGTGAATTTAACTTACTGAAAAAACTAACAGAATCCTATCACCGAAGGATACATGCGTATATATTTCACTATTTTTACTGTTTCAAATATCTTTTAAGGCTCAATTTCTACAATTTTTCCATTAATTTATAAAATTCTAGAGGATTATAGGTAAATTTCAAATAATAATTATCCACCGATTCCTCTTTAACAAACAGATTTGATTCCAATGAAATATTTAGCAAAGTATATAGTTGGCAACTTTATGAACTGCCCATGTTGATGCTTTTAATCTTTTGTTTAAGATATAATTTACCTACCTTTAAGCGTATTTATATTATAGGATATATATATATATATATATTTATTTATATTATGTACGATATATCGATATTACATAAAATTCATGTTCGTAAAAAACACAGACCCAGTCATTTGCGAAACTCTGCCATGCATTTATTAACCATCCATTCATAGTTATACATCTTTAATCTCAGGTGATAGAGCAACATGTATAAATCTGTCAATATTTTATCATTAATTTTGAAGCCATTTTTCCGTATACAAGAGAACAATGCTGCATAAAATTGTTTACATCGTTATTGCTTCCGCATTAATTAAGAGAAACGCCGGCTAACTAAACTGCAATTGCAATGAGGAGGCTATTTTAATGCATGTACTCTCCCTAACCAATTAAAATGCTTAATTTTTTACTTGAATTCGCTACTTTACATGGTGTCTGGCTTAAATCTTGACCTTCCTCTTTCGAATACCCTTCGTCTAATTTAAACGCTCTCATGCATTATGCATCTCCGAGTCGGATTGTTTTTCCACGTAACATAAATGTTTTATTTTTGGCCACGCCTTCCCGCAGAACATCTTCTAATTTGGAATAAGATACACTGCTTACTGGTTAACCAAACATATGAGGAAGACCCACTAGGGACTCAAAATCTCAATTTCGCCTTTGCCTCATCCTTTTCCCTACCGTTAAACACTTTCTGAGAAATCTTCCTTTTGAAAACATTTTCCATTTCCTCTCTCTCTCTCCACATCTCTTAGCTCTTCTCTTTTCCCTTAATATATAGTACATATATTTCTTGTTATATTTCTAATCTTCACTCAGCTTATTTTTGGTATTCCTATTTTTGCCATTATCATGAAGTGCTGTTATTTATTCATTTATTTGACAATCTTGTTTCATATTTACTCGCATTTTTCTTGTACTCTTTCTGCTTCATCAGGTAATACCACTTTCTTTACTCAGTCCGTACTGCCATCATCTCATTGTTTTATTTCATATGCATTAATGTTTGTCTCTATCTCTGTTCAAATTAATTTGTTTTGGGCTTGCATGCAAACCACCATATCTATCACTACCATTTTATTCATATTTTATTAAATTTCTGCCCTTCTGATTGTATAATGACGCAATAGCCATATGAACCGGACATACCTCCGTTATGGAATGATTTTCTCGCCCATTGCAAGTTTCGAACATTTATGCCCAGTATTTAAGAATCAAGGAATACCACCAAATATAGAGGGTGATTCGTTTTTATTTTTTCGCTGCTCCTCCCAATAAAACATCTATGTATGGAGTTGATGCCCGAAGATTCCATTTGTTTGCATTTTACCGCATCAACTTCTCTGTATCACATAAAATCCAGTCTCACCCACTCGAGTCTGTCAAATTCCATATCCTTCCTTAATTCAAGGGTTTACCGTTGGCGCTCATAACTCAACCGGAGATATGCCTCTAAAACACACTACTCGAAGGTTTTCCTCTCCGTTTGCTACACTTTGCTTTGCTCCCTCTCTCTCTACTTTTCCACCTACTCTATTCTCACACTTGTCACTCTCCTCTGTCCTCGATAGCATCTCCCAAAGGCCTGCAAGTACTGTCTGAACACCAACCTACACTTCGCTCTCTACAAACCCTCGCAAGTTTCCTTCCGTGCTTCCTTCTCACCTCCAACACTCCAAATTTTCTCCCTCTCTCTCTCTCTCTCTGTAACCTTTAACTTTTCTCGCGCCTTCTCTCTACCCATTCTCTCCCAAACTCTCTCTCTCTCTCTTTACTCTCTTCTGTGCCTCTTGTAGATTCCTCCTTCCGCCGAACATCCTTTCTCTCTCTCTTCCTCTCTCACCTCTTTACACAATCCTAAACTACCAAGCGTCCTCGCTCCACAGCTTTCTGTATTTCCTCCTACATATTCTTTCTTCTCATTTACCTCACATGTTTGTTCCTCCCGGTAATCTCCTCAATGTCCCTTCTTTCCTCTTTTCCTTCTAACTTCCTCCCTCTCTAGGAATTTCTCCATATTTTTTTTTCTTTGTTTCTATTGAAATTAAACGAAGGATTCTGTGCTCGTTGTATTTGGGCGTGACGCCCGTCTGGATTCGAGTGCGCGTTTTCTCGATAACCTTCTCTCTGACAATGCAAGGAGAGGCAATATTTAGTCAGCCTTCCGGCAAATTACGCTTTTGTGCCTCGCCGGCTCGCGTTTACCGAGAGGGTGTTATTTAGTTCTCGCCTCGATTATTTTAGCGCATCGATCCTTCTTCTTCCTTTGGTAAAAAATATTAGACACCTTGGAATAGTTCGAATTTCGTGTATTATTTTATAGGTTTATCTGTATCGCTATATTTAGTAGTACTGATATTTTTATGGTGACTAATGATACAAATCCAATGTGTCGAAACATTTTTATTCGTTTAAATTTCGTACAAAGTGGAATTTGCTTTATTGATTGGATTATTTTAGTTGACTTTTTAATATGACTCAAGGTTGTTCATTATCATGACGAAGTTCTGCAAATAGAAGGAAAATACAGTATTTTAGTTTGGAATAAAAAAGGTTGGTGAGTACAGCTCATTTGTTGATATTTTCTAAGAAAATGTCTTCGACTTTTAAAATATTATTTGAATCAGAATGAATCTTAGTAAAGAAAATGTTTCTAATGTTATATCACCCAAATTCAGATAATCATATGTTGAATTTTCAATATAGGCAGCATCATTTTCATATAATATTAAACGAAAAGTGTAATATTGCCATTTTCAAGATTGAATGTTGACAAACTGAACGATTTTAGGCCTAAGTTAACATGACATTCTGGCAGAATGAAATTAATTATTCTTGTGACAAATGGGATGGCCTGAATAGGAAATTACTAGAAATTCACGGGTCATGTTTTAATGTCTACGATCATCAATTATTTTATTGAATATTATCCCCCCGGACATTGCTATAATACAGCGCGGCGTTTTCAAAGAGTAGTGGAAACAAATGTGTGTTTTTTATCCAGTAACTATTTCTTTGGAAAAGTCTTTGTTAAATTAAAAATCCATTTTCAGGTAAAATGTAATTTAAAGTTTGAATTTTATCATGGGATAAAATGGAGGAAGTAATTTTATTGCTTTATTTTTTTTAACTAAACACATTGCAAGCAGAATCGGGACAAGGGCTAGGCGAGCGAGGCACCCGCCCAGAATGCAGCACGCTTAGATGCGAACGATTGACAATTTGGACTTTTAAGTGTAACTTATTATATTGTAAAATAGATTTTATTTTACTTCTACATTGATAATAAAATATTTTAAAGAGAGATGAAATGGCGTACTGTGTGCTTTCATTAGGAGGGGGCGTAATTTTCAAACCTTGCGTAGGACGCAAAAATATTTTTTTCCGGCTCTGATTGCGAGTATAAAAGTAATTGAGAATTGAGATTTAATGTTTCTGTAAGGAATTTTCAATAACTTAGTGTGACTTTGAAATCTTAGAAAGATAACAGTACTAAAAATTCTGATCCATTTCACAGTAAGTTTATTCATCTCTATTTTTTCTGGTTTGCCACCTAATGACACATAATCTGTTCAATGTCTCGTTTTCTAAGATTTTGATTTTTTAAGAAACGTAATAAAAAGTAACTTCTATGCCAAACAGAAAAACTGAATAATTAATATTCCTCTTTTCTGCACTTTTGCAGATTTTTCATTTGTACTACGATTCAGTATATTGCGCACATACGCATGTGTGCACAACTATCTGTGGAAAATGCACGTTTGAACTAATTTATTTATAGTGTCCCATTTTTCACTATTACCCATTATATTTCAGTGAATAACAAATAAATTAATAAACGGGCAACCTTTCACCCATCGCTATTTTAATGTTCCGTATTTTAAATCACCGCCATCGGCATGTTTTACATGAAATTTCATCGCGGTAATTAGGCACCGTACGATGCTGACCCGCATTCAAAGAGAAGCGATGTCTTTCGCATGCCTCCACTTTCAACCGTGAGGGAGAGATTTTTTTGTTTAATTTTTTTTATGATACGTAGGTCGGTAAATGGAGTTTTCCGTTCGCTCACGGTACGCTGGCCATCACATAAGCGGTTGTTCCCTCATGGGGTCCTCGGAAAGGCGTCAAGGGGAACAAAGGGGGTATATACGGTTCCATTCGGAAGAGAATCGATTATCGCTCGTCTTTTTGTCGAGACCGGCAAACACGCGTTCATAGGTGGAGTGACAGTGTAGATATAGATGGAGGGATGAGAGAAAGACGGGAAGGGAGTTGGAGAGGAAAAGATCAGATAGGAACAGAATAAATAAAGGATATGTAGGAAAAGGCAGAGAGAGAGAGAGAGATATGGAGATGCGGAGGTAGAGAAAGGGGAAAGAGTTAGAGGGTGAGAGAACCAGCCATATCTGTCTCTCAACCGTAACCAAGAGCCATTTCAAAAGACCTGCGGGTAGAAGTGGTCATTGATCTCGTATGTTCCGGCCATCGTGGAAACAAGAGAAATTCCATATACAAGGAATGGGAAAATTATTTCCTCGCAGTTGCGTCGCGTCGAGCCTGTTTTTTTTCCACCAGAATTGAACATCATGCATTGGCCTGGAAATGCTGGACATCAGTCGGTTTCTGGTATCACGCTCATTTATATTATTCTATTTATTTGACTTTGCATATAATCAACGCTTCTATTTTAAACTGTAAATGAGTAAACTCTTTCAAACGACAGATTTTGATCGATTAGACTGTACCAGTGCTAAAAATATAATATTGAAATAACAACTCCAAGGTTTAGCGCATGCATGTATTCTACGGCGAATGGCTTTTGTCGATAGGAGACCATTCTTTACATTTTTTAACTGAAATAAACCTTTTTTTGATAAGTTTATGCGACGATTATATTTTATTCTTAAATGCGGAGGTATTATAATTTTGATGTATTTTTAGGTCTCATTTTCCTAATCATAACGTATCGTTACACATGTTTTGCAAGGGTTGAAGAATAAAAACGTATTCTCTTAAAACTTAAAATCATGAGAACACGCACGTACACACAACATGAATGTTTGTATGAATGTGTGCGCGTGTGGTCTACCCCATAAACGATAGTAGAAGATTATAATGCCACATTCCAAAGAATAATACAATTACTCGAAAATTCAATAGATTAATTGATAACTTATGCCAAAGATCAATTGTAGTCACATTTATAAAAAAGTAAGCCTATAAAATATTTGCTGATCCAAAAAGTACGTGTACAAATTTTCGCAGGTATTTTCATATTTACTAAAGGCAGGTGTGATACATGCCTAATACACAAGGGTGTATATGGCTATTTAACTCGCGGTGATTTTCATGGTAAATTAAACAGAACGGAAAATGAAGCATCGAATCTATCTTGCTCATTATCAATCTAGTTATTCATGTCGCAAGTGTAAATACAAATAGGTGCCCTGTACTTTTCTGCCTCAGCGCCACCTACGGCTGCCGCCTTTAACTTTCTCTTTACCTCTCTTCTTCTATCTCTAGGTATAAACCTGAGTTTAGTCATTATATTCACATTTTGCTGGGGACCCTGCAGCATGTTTTTCTCACATTTCCTCCCCATTTCTCTCTTTCCACATTTTTGCCAATTTTTCCGCTACATCGTACCAAGCTCGTCATCTTATCTTTCTGGCCTTCGTCTTCCACTCATGCATCTGTTCCCTCCTTTCCCTAATTCCACATTCCACTCCTTTTTCTTTTGAATCTTTTCCGCTTCTTTCTCCTTCTTCTTCTTCACCTATTCCCTGCTATCTTTCACCTATCATCTGCTATGCAGTTCACCCATCTGCTCTACCCTGCCCCCCCCCCCCCCCACCGTCTTTCCTGTCCCTCCTTCTTTTCACTCTTTTGTACTTGTACTCATCCTTTCTTTTTTCATTTCATTTTTTATTCTTGTTTTTATTCCTCTTCCCACTTTTCTATTTATTCTTCCTTTCCTTCTTATCTTTTTTCGTCTTAATATGCGTCTGACTTTGCCTATCGCCCTTTCTATCTTTCGCTTGTATTTCGTTTTATCCATTCTCTACATACCCTCATCCCTCTCATTAAACCTTCCATCTCTCTCGCTCTCCCCAACCTTTCTCATCTCCTGTTTTCATCCCCTAGTAACTTTCCGGTGACATGCAGAGTACGGGCGTGCTCCCACGAGTCCCTTGAATTCATAGCCTTTCACTCCGACACGTATGTTCTCTCATTAAGTGCCTCCGTGTCTATAAGACCATCTAGCCTTAGCTTCCTCCATCCTATCGTCTGCGCATTAACTTCCGACGCTGTAGCGCGTAATTACTGAGAATTATATGTCGTACATCTCATCCTTCGTCTCTTTCTCTCAATCTTGTGCCTTTCCCCCTCACTGCCGCATCTCTTTCTTCCCTCTGTCTTTGCCCTTTCGCACACACTACTCCCTCCATATCGTTCTTTCACCCTCGCGTACCTATCTTCTTTGCGCTGGAATTAACGGATCCGTAATCTGTTTGATTTTCACCTTTCTCGACTCAAGATGGGAAAAAATGCTTTGAACTTATTACTGGAACGCGAGAAGAGAAATACGTGAAAAATATTCTTTTTTTGTAGGCGGCTGTTTTCCCTATGGTAAATTAATGACACTACACTGTTGTGGTAGAATGCCTCTCAGCTCAAGATTACTTTTCATAAAAAAACAGGTTTACGCTTCCTCAAGTAATGCTGGCCAAGGATAGAAATAAATGCTTTTCGCGCCTAAAGCTTTTTTATTTTGCAACGGAAAGTTTACAAATCGTGCGAAATTAATCAACTCAGTTTTGCAAGATCTATATTTGGCGGTCTTTCTTTATTTATCCAGTTTAATGAATATAGCACATTTTACTTATGGCGGCTTCGTTATCCAGGGACTATGTTGGCAAGAATGGATAATGTATTTGGTTATTATTTTAAAATTTAAAACTGTGCTCCAAAACAATTCAAAACATAAATTTATCAGTTTTCATTAGTTAGTCACTTTTTCAATTAGCCGTGGTCAGGAAATTTATAATTGTGCTCATCTAGTTAACAGAGTGTTTTTACGAATGCCTGATGGACTACATTCAACGTACCAATAAAAAATTAAAATTTTTTACAATAGCAATTTTTTCCTGTTAGCACATTTCATTAAAAATTATATTTTAAATATAATTTTTTCAATATTTTTGTAACACGTAAGGTTGTTTACAAGTTTTTCTTAAAATATCAATATATTATGTTTTTTCCTGATTAGGAATATTTTGACGTCTTACCCTTTCACAAACTTTCCATTAGGTACAAAGTAAATAGGATCGAAAGAGAACTCAGTTCCTCACTTTATATTTGCCTGATTAAATCATCTAAGCGCGAAACTTAGAAGTGGCGCTGTGTATTTTTGAGTTGAAATTGCTTTTTCACATTTCATATTGCCACTTCATCCTTGATGAAATATGAAGCTCTATCTAATTACTTCCCTTATATGAGTATTCTCCTAGTAAATGGATTTTCTCTTTGTTGGTGTCATACAATGATTTGTTGGGAAGAAACATAGATATGCAGCAGTGAAACCAATTTTATCGTGCTAAAAACCCATTCTCGTGTTAAAGGAAAAACGCTTATACATCACAATGTTTTAATTATTTTGGTTTATACTTTCACAAATTTTTCAATGTATCGTTATTAAATTATCTGCGTTGAGTACATGGGTTTTATTCCAGGAGCGTATATTTTGTCTATTTGAATAATGTGATAAGAGCTAAAATCCAGCGTGCAGGCATTCCTTCGTTGACATTTTAAAATATCTTACAGTCAAGATATCAACATGGAATTGTCACTTTTATATAGAAAAATAGAAAGATCAAGTTTCCTATTGTGAATTTTTTATGTCCGTCGAAATTGCCCAAATATTATGTATTAGTGAGATTATTCTATGAAAAGGTCCGCAAGACCACATAACTATGACTTATAATTTTGGAGATAAAAATTCAAGAAAATCCTTAGCATAACATCATATACTTTGTTTACATCGATCATTAAGACGGTTCTATTGGCAAACAAAAATTTAAAATTCATGTTTTCTCTCCCATACTCTTATATGATCTGTGAGGTCTATATAAAATAATATAAGACAAGATTTACCACAGAAAAGTCCGCGAGACCCCATAATTACGACTTTTAGTTTTGGTGGAAAAATTCGAGAATCGCCCAATTTTTCGATACCGTTTCAGACCCATTTTCCATGAAGAACGCCTTTGAAATCTCTTTGTTATTATTATTATTGTTCATTCTGATGGTCTACACGAGCAAACATGAAACAAGTCACAAGGAATATGGTCAGATAGAAAAATTATATATCAATTATTAAAATAGGTACTGAAAATCCGGTTTTAATTAAATACAATAACCATAGCAGATAAATTGTATTGTATTCCATTTATGGAATTTATAAATGAGTATCGAACTACCATAAAATTTTCCTGCACGTTAGAGTTAAATAAAGCTCACATAAGTTTTAACTTATTTGGGATAAAATGGGCTAGATCCTTAATTTCCTCCGACAAATTTATAGATCGTGGAGCTCGCGTGGGAAGCGCTATAAATATAGCCAGCGACACGAGGTCGATTTCCACGGGTCTCTTTATCTCTCTCGAATGTGTCCCCCGTGCGACATAACCCGTTTGCAAAAATTGGACAGCGAACACGGACTAGAAATGGGGGCTTTGGCCCAAAAACACGTACGGCGGCCATTTTTCGCCCTCTGCTACATCAGGCTCCCTACTCAGAACAATTTTCTCCCCATCGCCCTTTTCCGCAATTACGAATATCTTCTGAAAATTACCGATGGACTTCGTCGATTTTTTTAGCTGAACCGTTATCCTCATTTTATTTGTCGCTGTTTTTATCTGAGGTCACTTTTAATTTCGCTTCCCCTTATTGGTAACAAACTTAGGTTCATAATTGTAAATTTACAAATTTAATGTCATATTTTTCATATTCACTTAACGAGTACTTCTTTTATTCAGTGGATATCTGCTTTGATATTCTCAAAGAAAAATCTACAGTAAAATATATGTCTCGAGTTAGATCTGCACATCTACATCCAACAGAATCTCTTTTCCTTTGATATAAATAAGAGACAATAGGTATTTGTCGATATGCCATACCTCTGTCTTCATTATCAGGAGTTTAAATCTAAATTAAGAGTGCATATTAATCTTGGCTGTATTATTCGGTTACTATGACTATTTTACTTCCCTCAAAATTCTGCGCAATATTTTAATCCTCATACATTTATGCCATATAATTTGCATCGAAAAGTGCGCTAAAATTTTGATGAAAAAAATATTTAATTATAAATAACATTGTATGATATTATTATATGATAACATCTTATATTTATTTTTATCTCATTAATATCTTATTTGATTCATTAGTATGACATTAATGACCAGGGGTCCCCAATCTTTTTGAGAGGAGGGCCACAAGGAATATTGAAAATGCTAGCCGGGCTGGACCGAAAAAAAAACCGTTTCAAAATTTAAAGTATTTTATTCTATAATTGCCTAAGCACACATGCATCTATAAAATTCTAATGCGAACAATTTGTTGCTGAAATTACATGATTGATATTAGGCGTTAAATTGGAAACACTGATTTTATGATTCTTATGATGTTTAATAACATTTCCGCGGGCAGGATAAAACGCTTTCGCGGGTCGTAGTTTGGGGACACCTGACATATACACTAATTATATAGCAAACAATCTTAATCCAGCGCGGCATTCTTTTTATTGCGCACTTTTATTATTATTATTTAACTTATTTTGTTATCAAACAAACAAACAAAAGTGGAATACTCCTTTAGCCAAAACAACTAGAGGGCTGCAAAAAGCCAGGCAGTTGGCTTCCAGTCACTGTTGAAACAGGTTCTACCCCTGACGATGCCCACCTTGTGGGCGAAATGCATTGGGTTTTGCAGCCCTCTAGTTGTTTTGGCTAAAGGAGTATTCCACTTTTGTTAGTTTTGGCCAAAGTTATTGAGCTACTATCAATTATTCTGTTATATTTATTCTATAAATTAATAGCGTAATAAAATGAGGTTTCTAAAGCCAAGGTAACTGCCACCTTAAAGTGTGATGCATAAAATTAAACGTCTTGACCTGCAGATTTGCGGGCATTAGACGCTGTAGGAAATAATGTGGCGGTTCAAGCGTACATTAGTAAAAGGAAATAAACCTTGCAGTCGCTGACCTTCATGGCAATGTGACAGAAGACGAACTACAAAGACAATATTTAATCTAACCAACTAGTCGATTTATCGATGGGTAACTGCTAGTATATATGTTTCTTTCAAATCTTTCTTGCTTTATATCTCTGCCCCTATAAATGCAACAGTGCTGAAATTTCGGGTATATTCTTATTTCAGATGACAACCGACGAAAAAATCGAAAATCACAAAAAAGTTCATATTTAAGGGATCTTTTTAACCCCAATGTTCCATTTCAATACCCAATAAAAAAAGCATGGGATTCAGTGCAAGGCTTTCTGAAAATGCATTTTAAAATTACTTAAAATTGGGATAAGAATTCGGGAAAAAAATATTTGCTTAGATGAAAGAAATGGGCTCTTAATTTTTTAAGGCAGAAGTCAAATACGTACCGAATTAGCGTAAATATCTGCTTTAAATAGGAAAAAAGGTGAATTTTTCCTCTCTTCAACAACGGAAATGGAAATGTATAAAAACCATGGCTACGACATTATTGATTTTAAAGGGACCTATAAGCTCTTAATGGAAATTAAAGGTTTTAATACTTCAAATATTTTAAGAATTTTCCTAAATTAAAATAAACTTTGAAAATTCAATTATTAATCTCTGCAATTTTCCATAATCCAAAAACTCAACTTTAAAACATAAAAAGACTAAAAAGGAGAAAATAAAATATTTAAAAAAATCTTTTTCAATATACGCACTTTTATGTGCACTCAAAAGTAGAAAATAAATTTTTCTGCACTCAACTTGAATTAAAATTGGTGTGCAGAATAAAAGTGTGGCAATTTTTATCCACTTTAATTCTTCACACCAAATTTTATTCAAGTTGAGGGCAAAAAAATTATTTTTTACTTTTGAACGCACACAAAAGTGTGTATACTGAAAACCATTTTTTTTAAATATTTTATATATTGATTACTCTCTTGAAAATGTTACTTTGACTCTTTATTATTTCATAAAATTGAAATATTTCAGAATGCAGCATGAGCGAAATTTAGTACACGAAAGTATATCCGGTAAAAACGATTAAACTAAATGGAAAACGACGTTCATTAAATTCATAACAAGTCACTCGGAATTAATGAACTCCTCGGGGCGAGTCATTCAAACAAGATTCAACTCGTATCTCTGTCGTTTTGAGGGATCTAATTTATCTAAATACTCGGTAAATTTAATCGTGGGTTTATTGAAGATTTCTTGGATTACGATACTTGAATGCAATGAAACCGCGCTTGACAGAAAAGCAAGCTTAAATCTCAGTCGGTGCGTCACATGAATCAGTTACCCAGCAGTCTTGTTTTTAAAATATAAATTCTGAATACCGTAGGAGTGCTTGGAAACAAAAATAATCTCACTATTTCTAGATTGTTTTTTAACATAGATTCATTTTTATTGCGGTATGCCAGAATTCTAGATGATTTTTGAGTTCGTGATCTGAACTATTTTGAATTCTACATAAATATTAAATTAGTAACGTCCCAGTTTATAAAGTACATTCCATTCATATTTTAATGTGTTCCAGATTGATATTAATTCTAGGAAACCAATCAAAGTTAGGATTAATGGATTACCTGCGAGATTTTCTATTCTATATTTTAATATAAAACCAAATTGTAGTAAATACTGGAGATAAATGTGTAACTTTAGATAAAATAATTTGGTGGTTATTTATATTATCAGAATTCGTAAAAATATTTTTTACATACTCCCTCCTCTCATAACCCTTGAATATTTATTAAAATTATTTTTCATTTATTACACAAAAAAGATAAAGGATAAAAGATTAAAGTAACTTTTTATGTTATTCTCCAAATCCTGTGCTACAGTGTATTTACCATGATATTTATTAATTGTATTAACTCTGACTTCGTCATCAAAAGTTTCTTTTTTATCTTATGTGCCTTTAGAAATTCTACTGATTTATCAACTTCAATGCCGGTGCATATTTTTTAAAACGTTGCAGTCAATTTATTTAATGTTTCTACGGAGTTCAATTCTTGAATTTCTATAAGTTCCTTATTTTATTTGATATTTCGGAGCCAAAAAATCTCTCTAATTAATTATTATTATGGCGTCACATGCTGTTAATTGATATTTGCTCAAATTAAAATATGAATTTTTTGTGATTTATACTGATTTACAAAAGGCAGAAGTTCACACAATTTTTTTATTGTAATTAATTCTAAAATTCGCATATTACTAAAAATGAAAAAATACATCATTGAATGTTCGCATACTAAAAAGCTCTAATCACATTTAAATCAAATTATTTGCGTAGTTTTAACAACTTTTTATGATACTGTCAGAAAATATGAAACATAATTAAATCATTTGAAGTTTTTACGCAGCCCTCATTGCATAAAATTTTACGTTTAAAAAGATTATCTTCTCGTTCACATGAATGCACGTACGCTAAAAAGTTGTTTTGTTTTAATTCATTACCGCGATTGTATACTCCTTGAAAAACGCATTTTTCAATAAACTAGCGTGGTTTTCAATCCAGAACATGACGAGACATCAAATTTAATGAATTTATCTAATTTTTTGTTTGTTTCTTTATCTCTCCCAAATCCCCCCTCCCTACTCTCACTTCTCTTCACAACTTCGAATATAAGTGTATGTAATTATAAAAGTAAGTGGAATATTCTTTAAAGAAAATCCTTTTTGATGGCTAATTCACGACTTTTTCTCGCTTATCATCAATAAAATTGAAGGCATGCAACAACTTCGCGAAATCAGCAACAATGCTGTTGTCCTTGAGTACGAAATTTTTTCCTCATACATGTAAAATTCTTCTATTCTAGCCAAATTCGTGTATTGATTCGACGAGTATTTGAAAATCGACGTTGAGAAAATTAATTTTAATTTTTTATGCCTTCTTTTGTTCAAGTCTTGCATTTTATCGATAATTAAAGGTGATTTTAAAAAGCAACTAAAAGATATGCTACACCTATCTCAGGATTCATCAAGTGGAGGGAAGAACCGCTCCTGTAATCGAAATCATAATGTTACTGTAGACGGTAAACGATCTTAAATTTCACTAGAGTAAAATACGAAATATAAGTACTAAAATATGAAAAGAATTTAATTCTCCTTTTTGTTACCTCTTCGAGGGTATTTCAGAATTCAGTTCCGTAACTAGCCGAGTGGATTCTATGATAAAAAGCAAAAAAAATGTTCATATATCCATGGGTCCGATTTCGTTTCTTTTAAGAGATGTAGACTGTGGCAAGCATCATGCACATTCTGCCTTAGCTCTTGTATGGAGTTTACTTCAGTTGCTTAAACCAGACACTTCAAAAACCCTCAGAGGAAAAAGCCAAGGGATTTAAGCCAGGTGATCATGGTGGCTATGCAACAGGACTTCCCCGTCCAATCCATCATTGCGGATAGCTCTCATTCAAGAATTGTCTGACACGAAGACTGTAGTGGGCTGGTGCTCCATCATGTTGGAATCTCATTTTATGTTGTACAGTTAATGGTACGTCCTCCAGCATTACTGCCAATTCTTCTATTAGAAACTGTAAATAGTCTTCGCCTGTGAGACGTGCCGGTAACACGAGTGGACCAAGAAGATGATCACCTACAATGCCTGAACAGACGTTGATTGAAAATTGATGTTGGTGGCGCATACTTCTCGTTTGCCGTGGGCTTTCGTCAGCTTATGTGTGTGCATTGTGTAAACTAAATATCCCGCTTCGTGTAAAGCACGCCTCCTCCATAACAAACTAGTGGTAAAAAGAGGATCAGACGCAAGCTGGCGCAGCAGCCATCAACAAAACTGTTGTCGCAGAGGGGCATCTGCCGGTAATAATGCTTAAACTCGCTGAAAGTGATATGGATTGAGCAGCTGCTCTCGTCAAGTCCTCTAAACACTCACATCTGAGATACCAATCGTGGAAGCTGTGCGACGAGTGGTGATATTAGGCAGCATTTCAACAGCGTGAAGAATATGCAGTTCGACGATGATGTTGTCGGCGCGGACGGAAAGTGCCGTGTTTGCGTAAGAGGCGATGTACAGACTGAAAGGGCAAACATCTGTTAGGGGATCGTTTGGAATATCGCCGTCGTGCGGCTTCTGTATTGCCTTGCATTTCACCATACACGAAATGCATGTCTGCGTATTCTACAAAGGTGAAGTCCATTTTGTTCTCGGCGATTACTGCCCGATACTAAGGAAAATAAAATAGGACCCATAGCTACCGAATTTACCCTCATATAAGACCCCATTTTTTTTATTTTAACGTTAAAAAGGTAGAGGGCGCATATCTCAAAATTTGATAGAGAAAACGAGGCATCAAATAAAAAATCACCTTGAAAATGACTACTTTTATTATCACAGTTAAAAATATATACAAATATCGGACTATATACAAATGTTTTCCCGTGATATAACTGCGCGTCGTTTTCGTCATGGTCAGCATGATGCTCCGTCCGCCTGTTGCGCGGAAAACACGAACGCGTGCCGAAATATACAAGTAAAAAAATTAATGAAATTCCTTTTCAATGCCGTTATTGATTTCAAAATATTTTTAGCTAATTGCAATTAGAATTTACCTTTCGTTGTTTTCGCCGCCTTCACTCCAACTCGTCATCGTCGCTGGCGTCGTCGTGGTCGTCTCCATCGTCGAGTCGTCGCTGTCGGCCAGATCATCATTATCCTTATCGTCCCAAAGACAATCGTCTTCCGACCCATCCAAAGCACAGGATATGCCAGTTTTCTTGAAACTTTTTTCGGTCATTTCTAGCGTGATAAGCCCTCATGCTCGAAGGATCCACTCACAGATGGTATCAGTCGACAGTTTTTTAATTTTCCCACCTTTCCTGAGAGTGTGCACACCTGTCAGCATCTATTCAGAGTAAAACCGACGAAGATGGTCTTTAAAAGGCTTGTTGATCGAGACATCAAGCGGCTGGAGTATTGACGTAGTCCTCCCGGAATTCTGACAGGATACGTGTTCATGCGTTTCAGCTTCTCTTGTACGGAATTCACGAGGTGGCCGCGGAAATTATCGAGCACCAGGATAGATTTCTTCTGCAGCAGAGCTCCTGGACGACGACTCCACACTGTTTCCATCCAGTCGATCATCAAATTCGCCTCCATCCATCCTTTTCTCCTGAGCACGAACATGGATTCTTTTCGGGAAGTTTCCTTTTGGCAGGGTTTTTCTCTTGAAGATCGCGTATGGCGGAATTTTCCTCCCATCCCCTCTTATGATTAACATTACGGTACAACGTAACTTTTCAGCCCCTGTGATTTTCACCCTAGAAGCGCCTTTTTCATTTATGGTTGTATTTCTTGGCTTATCAAATTATATCGGCGTCTGATCCGCAATACCGATCTGCGACAAAAGAAACTGGTGGCTTTGTTGCTGCCGAGAGACGTATCGATGAAACTCTATAACTTTATCGGTGTAGTCCATTGGTAGTCGTTGCCATAGCGATGTTCTTCTTCTCAAACTAAATCCATTTCTTCTCATGAACCGTACAGCCCAACCTCTACTTGCTTTAAATTCTTTCCCGCACATTCCTTTCTTCTTCGCTATTTCCCGGCCTTCATTTAGAGCATCTCATGTGTTACCGTTTTGCCGTTGTTTCTTGTTGTCGTCACCCACTCCAACACTTCTTGGTCTACCTCCGCATACTTCCCCGACTGTGGTCCACGAAACGATCTTACATTTTTTTTCTCGGCCATTAGTTTTTCCTGTTGGTTTCGCCAATATCATATCATATTCGGTTGCACAGAGAACTCGCGACCCGCGGCCTGCACTCCATTTTTTCCGCGAACGCGAGAACATTCAGTTTAAAGGAAGCCGTGAAACTCGTGCGCTGATTACCACTCATGATTTTGTTAAGCTCACAACTTGCTTTGACGCTTGCTACTGTCTCACCGATGCTATCGAGCGCGAAGATATCGGGGCAGGGGGTTGTGAGTCAGCGGCACGCGCTCAACCAGCAAAGGTCAACGCCAAGGGGGTCCAATATGCGGAACAAAATAAAATTTTTATACAGCTCTTGAAAACATGGTGGTCTTATATGCGATGGTGTCCAATATGCCGGTAAATACGGTATATGAATATTATTGTTTGTTTTTATCATAGAACCCACCCTGTGAGTTACGACACTGAATTCTGAAACACCAAATACACACACACACACACACTAGTAGAAAGTGCTTGCATTCTGCAAGCATATCATCTCACCTTGAGAAAACATTCAATTTTCAGACAGATATATCACCATTACAGATATTTTTTTAATTCTAAATATTTCACCTCCGCAGCGAATTATGCAATTTTAAGAATTTTATACTTTCTCCATTATGGGGTACTAATTCTGCCAAATTTTAAAGTTGTAGAACTTCTAGAAGAGAAATAATATTTTTCTAATTGTTTAAATTTTAAACATTTTTAACGGCCATCGCAATATATTTATGGAGAGATTCAAATCTTTATTTGAGCAAATGCACTACTGTGTAAATAACTTGAAAATTTCCGCTTCCTAGCTTATCCCGTAGTACCAAAACAGTTATCTATTTATTAAAACTTGAAGAATTTTTAACGGCAACACAAATTAAAATATCAAAATTTCTATAATCCCTGTTTCGTTTTTTTACAAATCCTACCTCTAAAAAAAATTTCAGCTCCGTAGCACATTCGGAAATACATATACCTTGAAAATTTGCTTAAACAATTGCGAATTTTTAACGGCCGCATTGTTGCACTTTTTCAAGACTCGTTTTTTTAGTCGGTTTTGCACAAAATCCTACCTATGAAAAAAATATCGAATCTTCAGCTCATCTGGAAGTGCCTAAACATTAGTATCCTCCTATTACGTTATATCCTCCTCTGTAAGGAATGTCTATACATAATGATATCCTCCTCCTCTGTAAGGAACGTCTATATATAATGATATATATATATATATATATATATATATATATATATATATATATATATATATATATATATAATATAATACATAAAAATCTTACAGACAGACATTTGCAAATTAATATATACATATTTTAAAATTTACTTATACTACCTTTAAACCACCTTTCGATAGTAGATTTAACCTAAGTTCATGGGCTACCATTTAATTTGTTCGATATGTTTATTTATTCGTTCTTACCTGTTTGTATTTGAAAAGTTTTGTTTTATTTTTATTGATTTTTGTGTTACTATTGTTTATAAGACGTTCTTTACCAGTAAAACGGTAGTAGTAGAACGCCTTATGGACACGTCTGGTACGTCTGTCGTAACTTTCATCTCCTAAACCGCTGGACGGATATTAATTAAATTAAGAAGAAGTGATCCTTATTAAACATTTACCACCCAGTTGTGATTTGTATCTGCATCCATCAATTAGAATTTCTAATTTACAGAAATATTTTAAATAAACTTATACTCGTATCTCGTTAATTGGCATCCGTCAAGCAACAATTAAATGCCATACATTTCTCTTCCATGCTCTTATATGATCTGTGAGGTATAGATTCAAAATTTATTCTGATAAAGGACTACATTTAACACCATCAAGTCCGCGAGGTCACATAATTACGAGTTATAGTTTCGGAGAGAAAAGTTTGAGAAAATCCCGAGAAAAACATCGCATGTTTTGTTTACATCGATCGCTAAGTCGGTTCTCTCGACAAACAACAATGAAAAACCTTACTTTTCTCTCCCTAGCTCTTATATGATCTGTAATGTATAGATTAAAAAATTTATTCGGAAAGAGAACAACATTTACTACAAGAAAATTTGTGAGACCACATATTTACGACATATAGTTTCTGAGATAAAAATTCGAGAATCGCCCAATCTTAGCCTCCACCCCTCTCAAATGAAGGCAAGTATTCATCTCTCTACCTACTACCTATCTATGCAAAACTTCGAAAATTTATCAAATCTTTTTCGAAAAAACAAGAGGAAAAATTTTCCGGGCATTTGGAGAGCAGAAATCTTCCTCGTCCTGACACTTTTTTCCTCTTTATCCTTCTCCTTTTCTCTCTGTCATTCACTACTCATCTCAAAATTCCGCCACCTCTACCTTCTATTTTCCCGTCCCGTCAACCGTCAAAACACGAGAAATCTTTTCCTTTCATTCATTCTCCCTCTCTTTCTTTTCACCCCTCCTCTTCTCCAAAGCTATCCTTTTGTTGCCCAACTTTTTTGCTCGTACGCCTTCTCTTCTCTGGGTAAACAATTCCTCTTTGTTTCAAGTCAAAATATGTCTCTTACCCTCCCGACTTTTTCTCATCCTTCCTTCCCAATCTTCCCTTTTCCTTTCCGACCCTTCCTCTCACGTTTCTCCCACGGGCCGAGCCAATCTTCTTTGACATTACAGCATTGACGGAGAGATTGGACAGGCAGCGCCTCCACCACTCTGGTGGGGCTTTCACGAAATCTTCTTATGCGATTCCCTAAGAATAATCTCATCCCCGCCCTCTCCCCCTCCCCCACCCTCTCTCTCTCTATCTTACTCCCAGAAAAGTCGTTATCTATTTGGGATTGGGAGTGCGATACGGAGAGAGTGATTGACGAGTGGATAAGATGTGAGAGTGGAGGATGGTATTGGAGAGACAAAATGGGTGAAGGGATGAAAGGATAGGTGGAAGAGAACAGGAGGAGAGTAAAAAATAAAGGATTTCGTGAGAGAATGGCACGAGGAAAATGGAGGAAAAGAAAGTTTAAGAAGTAGCGACGGGAGAGGAGAGGCTCGAAAGAGTTAGTCAAGAATGGATGGTAAAAGAAAGGAAGAGAGACGAATTCGGAGACACCAAAAGGCAAAAGTGAGCGGAAAAGAAAGATTGAAGAAGGGTGGAAAGTGAGTTGGAATTGTTGTGAATGAAGTGAGGTGTGACTGAGTAAGAAGTGGGGTTGGAAGAAAGGAAAATAGGAAAGGTCCGAACAACATATCTTTCATTTCCGTAAGTTTCTAGTCCTTGTAATAATGTCACTGGTTACATTGTTGCATGGACATCTTGGCAGTAGCTGAACGTATAACTCAATATATTCAACAATTTTGGACGCTATATACTTATGTTCTGAGACATGCGACTAGCGTTATGTTGTTTAAGACATCAAATTTTATGAATGGATGGATTTTTTATTGCAATCAATGGAGACACTTTTTAATAAATCGACATTTTTTTAATTGGCGAGAATAAATTACCCTTCATTGTTGCGATATATGGTAGCATGATATTTCATCAGATTTTGTTGAACCGTTTGTCTCTAAGAGCCGCGTACAGGCGACAGACTACAGACAGAATTGCACAAACAACTTCTTTGGACTCAGTGGCACCTAAAACGCGCAAATCCATCAAACTCTCGAAGTCTATTTTTTCACGATCACAACACTTTCTCTGTGAGAAAATAAAAAGGAGAGAGGAGTAATAAAGATAAATAGTGAATAAAAGAGGAGATGGAAGTTAGGTAAACTGTGGAAAGGAAGAGAGAGAGGGAGACAAGAAGATGTGTGAGCGTGAGAGAGGAAAAGTAAGTTTCGCTTCAGAGGGCAGGAGGAGGTCTGGAAGGACTTCTGATCCTCCACCTTAAGAAGAAGATGAAGGGTCCATTTTGTTTTATTTCCGCCGCAAAGCGTCGGCCTCATCGCTTCTTAAGTCGTTCGATGTCATAACTGGCCATAATTCTTTATACCTTCTTCGTCCACTTCGAAGGCTGCACGATATCCGACCCTCTTAAAGCTCCCCCAAATATCTCTCATCTAAAGCTCTCCCAAATATCTTTCATCTTTCGTACTCTTCCTCTATCCTCCCATTACCCCGTTCTACTTTCTCTCTATCTCTCTACCTTCGCTATTTTTCTTCGTGTGTAGCTCTCTATTCCTCTCTCTTTATTTCTACCTCTCCCTCTTCCCTCATCCTTTTCTCTACTTATGTCGTTCTCTCATTTCCTCTCTATACCTAACTCTCACTTTTCTTCTCTTTAATTTCCTCCCCTCTTGCCACTTGTCCAAATAATGAATTCCGTCATTATTTGCTTCCCTTTTAACCGTCGCTTTCCTCCGTCCGTTTTAATGCTTCCTCGCTCGCTATCGACCCTCCTATTGTTTCACGCTTAAACGCTATTCGTCTTCTTAATTGGTCTTCTCAATCTCTCTCTCGTTCCTCTTCTCTTAATGTCCTGTTTTCCTTTTCCATTCGCATTCCCCTATGACATCCTTTACTACCTCCCGATCTCGTCCTCTCACAATCAGTCTTTTCCTTCACTTTCGCTTTCTCCCCGTTTCCGTTTCGCTTTCTCTAGTTAGAGAATTCCTCCCCGAAGTCAACTATAGCTTCATTTACTTCCAGAAATAATGATGTTTTTGCGTTTTTTCTCTTCCATTCACAATCTGTGTGATACTTATAATTTGTTTCTTTCTCAGACCTATTACGAAATTTATCGGGTATTATGAACTTATCTATGTATATAAAGCGCTTAAAGTGGTCGTTATGAAAACACTGCTGTTTATCTTAATCAGCCCTTCATAAAATTGTCCTCCAATTTATACACTTAAAGAGTCGAAAACCGTATATTTACTGCTCGAATGTGAATAAAACTTTCTATAAGATAACATTTTGATAGCAAATAACGACCCGCATTTATTACATTCTTCTTACGGCTATTAAAAAAGTAAAATAACATTTTCTTGTTAAACCAATTATTTCACGAGACAAAATTAACAGTGTACAATTTATTGACGCTACATACAAAACATTATCTACGCGCTCTCTCTCATTTATCGCTAGTAATGCATTCCTCTTGAATTACCAAATTTCTTTACTGTTACTCAAATAAATATAGCTTTAATCCCGTATGTGGATTGCTTGAGATAGTTTCTTCTAATCATGTCTCTAATGTAAAGGAATTTAATTGCTTCTAAGTTTTAACTTCTGAGATTGTCTTTTGAATTTAACACGTACTTGTCTATTTTAACCTCGTTAATTAGCGTTTCAGGTTATTTATAAAAGAAATGGCCTGTCTCCATTCTTTCGACTCACGATGAAAACGAGTCCTTTTTATTCTTTTATTCATTGTCATGTGTTTTTTCTTTCTGTAATCTCTTTATCTCACGTGCTCACCATTATCTCAAACTCTTCGTATTCAATTCCTCCATTATGACGAAAAGTATGCCTCAGATATCGCGTCGATGCCCTGAAGTTCTTCCGGCAGAATACAAAAATCATTCTATATACAATATAAGTATAGATATACGTATTTTAATAAAAAAAACTCCAATTCCGAAACACGTTATTAACTTTTTTCGTGTCCTTTTTTCCACCGTTTTCTCGCATTCGCTAAAAGAATGACACCTATTTACCTTCTTCCTACAACACCCGGACAAAAATCCCTCCTGATATAAAAAAGAGAAGCCATTTCCTCGCCTTCGCATTTTTTGGGGTCGGAACCTTTCCCTCGTTTTTTCGCCACGCTCTGCGATTCTTTTCTAGAATAGAACGAGCCGACAGTGAGGAAAAAGTAAAACGAAGGTTTCTCGAGGAGTGGGTTTGTTTGAGAGAGAGAAAGAGAGAGTGGCATATGGGTGCGAAGGGTTAGAAACAGAAGAAAAAGTAGACATGGAGGACGGAGAGAAACGGGAGATAAAGAAGAAAAATAATTGCTAAGAGGCATAAAAAAACGATGTTTTAAATTGGCGCTAGGATCATGTTTTTCAAAACCTTTGGAGGGATCATCCGGAGTCCTGCGATTAGCTAATTAACTGAAACTTTAAACCACTCCATTAGAAGAGAGTGGCGGCAGATTATTAGGGCGCTCCTAAACGATGCCTCCCTCACTGATTAGAGATTACGTGAGCTGGAGCTTAAGCGCGGGAGGTGGATAAACATCTCGAGAAATTTAAATTGCGAATCCTTGCGCGTTTTACATGGGGGTGGCAATTATTCCCTCGTTCACCTGCTCTTTCCCCACGACAACGAAAAAACTCCTGCAACCGTTTCGTTTTTTATATATTTGTTTTTTTAGAACGCGACAGACATCCACAGACTCTTCTTCTGACGAAAAATAAATTAAACATATAAGTTGTTTATAAAATGAAGGGCAGGATTGTATAAATTGAACGTTAAAACCTTCGCGAAAACATAAATAACGTAAATTATTTAAGATGTTGGGAGAGACTTTTCCTGCGCGAAAAAAAAGATCGGAGGAACGGGATGAGCTAAACTAAAAAGTAAACTGAATGACTAAAAACGAGATGGGTGAACGTGTTTTTAGAAGAGTGGTTGATGGAATATGCTAATGGAGAAAATGGGGACAACAGTTTTTTGGAGGATTTTTTCGTATCGTGGGAAGTGTAGAGAGGGGGGGGGAGAGGGGAAGAAAATGACATGAATAAGGAAATGAGCGGAGGGAGACGGATGAAAAGGAGAAAGAGAATACATAAATAAGGCGATGGGAGGAATTGAGAGATAGATGGAGAGAAATTTGATACTAAAAAGCAAAAGAGTATTCGCGAAAAAAGTTGGGAGGAAAATAAAATGAACTTAAAGGCAGAGAAAAAGTGATGACGTTACAGGCGTAACTCGTTTATTTAGATCGAATTTTATTTCGCATGTTAATTGGCACAGTATAGTGATAATGAGGTTGCGGAGAGAAAGTAAAGATAAAATTTCTGCCGAAGATGTTAAGCATGTTTTATAAAACTAGTTGAATACCCCTTCAAAATACGGGAAGAAAGACATTTAAAGTATTTTGAGCTGATTCGAATCATAATTTATGGTCATCCCGTTAAAAATGACGGGTAGGCATGAAAAAAGAATAAAATTAGTACTTTTCCCATTCCCTCTCACCCTTTCTCTCCCTCTATCCGTCCCTCTATCCAATTCTTTTCCTTCTCTTCCTCCTATTCTCCATTTCTCATTACCTCTCCCTCTCTCTCTCTCTCTGCGTTAGTGATAAAATACTTTCCTGCGTCTTATGCCTCCGGTGGTGCACATACCATGACAGGCAGACAGACAATCAAGCATTCCTGGAAAAAATGCTGCCATCTACATAGTCCGTAATTTTGTTAAATTGCGTTAAAAAGTAATATGTTACTATAAATTGATATAGTCGGTCCTTTGGCTATCTGGCCTTTGGCGGTCGATACTTTGTTGTTGGCCCTTCGGTGTTCGGTCCTTTGGAAGGAATGTTTTGTTCAGATTTTAAGAGGAATTGACGAAAAAATCCCGAAAAACGTCTCGGGTTCGGCTCCAAGGTGTAATTTCTATTTCTCATAAAAAACGTGTGAAAATCAAAATTAAAATTAGAAAAACTGACACACGATCTTTGGACTCTTTTTAGAATTATAAATACACACTTTTTTATAAGCATAATTAAAGATGTTCTTCTGAAACTGCATTTACTGTGTACATGTTATCATTAACTCTCTTACAAAATTGTCGTTTTAAGTATATTTCAAAATACAGGTAAATGTAAGCGCGATATTTTCAAATATAACAACGTGACTCTTTTTAGTCTATCAAGGATTTATTTCAGCAAAGTAATTAAATTCCAAAGTTGGTTATTTTTAAATTAATTGATTACTTTGTTGAATATGGCTTTACTGTCGACGGGCCTCTAAACAACAATTTCTTAAATTTACGTTAAATGTATTCTTAATTTTGGAAGAGAAGAGTTGATTTTCAGGCATTGAATAGTTTCCTTAAAAGAGAAAGGTTTAAATGGAGTTATGCCACTCAAAGTTAGGTTTCATTAGCAATTACAGTCATTTATAGAAATTATTCTTCTTTTAATATTATTTCGATAGTATATTCATTTCCGTAATTTTGACGTGCATTTACTCTAACCCGTATAATATATTTAAATAGATTTAAAATATCCTTATGGAGGGTAGAAATGAAACAATAGAGTGGGAATACGCCCCGAAGAAATGAAATTTTGGAATTTTAAAACTTTCACGTCTTGTGTACCTAATGACTTATCATCGTGCCAAATTTCAGATTTTTTGCTCATCTGAGGGTCTAAAAAAGGCGTGACAGACAGACCGAAGGACAATTGACAATTATTATATGAGGATTAGAAAATATCGTAAACACGATGCCTTCTGAGGTAGCTTGTACATTGTTATACTGTTACTTATCAGAAGCTATTTATTTTTGACTCTAGACTCCAATAAGCACCCAGTTGAATATCATTAATATTTATTAGATGGAAAAGAGCAGCCCGGAAATAACGTACAGCGGTCCCTTAAAATTTTTCCTTATACAATATTAAGTATTCCATTAGTATTTGCTGTGATTAAATTAAGTGTAATTAATAAATGAATTTTATTTTTATTACACACTTTTATTTAACTTATTGTTATATTTATATATATATGTGTGTGCGTGCGTGCGTGTGTGTGTGTGTGTCTCTTTCAATCTTTCTCGCATTATATCCCTGCCACTATAAATGCTACAGAGCTGAATTTCGGGTATATTCTTATTTCAGATGACAACCGACGAAAAAATCGAAAATCACAAAAAAGTTCATATTTAAGGAATCTTTTTAATCCCAATGTTCCATTTCAATACCCAATAATAAAAGCATGGGATTCAGTGCAAGGCTTTCTGAAAATGCATTTTGAAATTACTTAAAATTGGGATAAGAATTTGGGAAAAAAATATTTGCTTAGATGAAAGAAATGAGTTCTTAATTTTTTAAGGCAAAAGTCAAATACGTACCGAATTGGCGTAAATATCTGCTTTAAATAGGAAAAAAGGTGAATTTTTCCTCTCTTCAACAATGGAAATGTATAAAAACCATGGCAACGATGATTTTAAAGGGACCTTTAATGCTCTTAATGGAAATTAAAGACGTTTTAATGCTTTTAAGGGAAATTAATGCCGTCGTAATGAATTATAGTGGAACTTGAAATATTTTAAGAATTTTCCTATATTAAAATAAACTTTGAAAATTCAATTTATAATCTTTGCAATTTTCCATAATCCAAAAACTCAACTTTAAAACATAAAAAGATTAAAAAGGAGAAAATAAAATATTAAAAAAAATGTTTTTCCACTTTTATGTGCACTCGAAAGTAGAAAATTAATTTTTCTGCGCTCAACTTGAATTAAATTTGTTGTGCAGAATAAAAGTGTGTGGCAATTTTTATCCACTTTAATTCTACACACCAAAATTTAATTTAAGTTGAGGGCAGAAAAATTTATTTTATACTTTTGAGCGCGCATAAAAGTGTGTATACTGAATTTTTTTTTATTTTTTTGTTATTTTAAATGCAATGAGAAAGTATTAATGCTATTGGTTCGGCAAAATGTCTTCAAAGATCTCTCCCTAGAGGCCCATGTTGAATTGTTCTTGACCCGTGCTTTGTAGGTGTTGATGTGATAAAATGAGAAAAGTTTTTTTCAAATGGCAAAGCAAACGGAAAGATCCTGGAGGAAATTTTCCGAGAAGTATTGCAATTATTAATTTTGTCTAACGAATTGTTAGAGATTTTTCTTTTCGAAAAATCTGCTTATGTGTTCGGTCTGTGCGTCTGTCTGGCGCGCTGTCCTCTTAAACGAAAGCAAATAGAGACTTCGTTTTTTCGCCAATCGATTTAGTATTCAGTCTCGTTGCGCACGTTTTATCCTTCTTAATTCTTTTTAAATCGCCATTTACTGTCTGTTTCAGCAGCTCTTTCCTTAAGATTTCTTTGATTTAATACTCAATACCGTTTATGTACATAATCTTCCGTAATGGTACTAAATATTTAAAGACAAAATGAGCTGTCATGTAATAGTGGAAAATGTTAAGTCCGCAACAGTAGTTAAAGTATAATTTCCAGCTGCTTAATTAAAATCTGGAATTGCTTCATGACACTTTGAAAATCCTTATAGTATTAAGAAAAGCATTTATTTTAAAATGTTTATTGCTCTTGAAAATATAATCTACTGCGTTAACTTTGATAATTTACTACTTCATTAAAATGAATACGACTTAAATGGTGCCTAGCAAACATTGCAGCAGAGAATTAGCGAGCTCGTCTCGTAATCTGGTTGTTGCTATTGGAAATACCTGAGATAAGTACTTTTTTAAGGACTAGTTTATGAAAACTATTCCCTTTTCTCCTTTATTAATACTAAAATATATACTGCTGCTATAGTAGGATTGTTTTTATGTAATTTTCCACTTACAGTTGAAATCTTAGCTTTTATAATTAAATATCTTTTGACCTCAATGTAAATCAGTTATAAATTTGAACTACACCTTTTTCATCAAGTAGGAAAAAATGCATAGGGAAACACATCGTTTCGAATTACATATATCAATTAAAAAATATTTAATACGAAATTCAATCGATTATTTTGGATCATACGTTATATTTAATTTAAGTTAGTTTATCTGGAAACTGCTGGAAAAAGTAATTACGCTTGAGGTGTTGGAAGAAGAAAAAATCGACTGGTATTCATAACTATTCTGCAGCGTTTTAATGATAAGTGCTAAACTGATCTAAAAAATGAGATTTATCTTTACACGCAGTTGCAATTAGGTACGCCTTAAGAGGAAAAAAGCCGCAGTAAAAGTATTTTTTATATTCGCCCTATTCATTTCTGGCGTAAAAAATTATGTAATGAAAAGTTATTTCCAAGAAAATAATTTTTTCGTATAACGCTCAATTTGCAAATGCCTTCAAACACAAATAAACATTGTAATCGCAAGAAACAAACATTCTTCCTGCTATTATTTAGCAAAATGTAAACGGACACAACTGTGCGTAGATCAATGTCAGAAAAGGGTTTCTGTTAGGTGAGCTCAAGTGAGGAAGTAATTTGATCTGCAGTAATGGCAGTAGCGTTTATTTTTCCTATTTAAACCCGATATCTCGGATTATTTCAAGAGCATTTGAATTACTGCGAAATCCATTCATTATTTCAGTTGCGTACATGTTCGAGATATGAGTTCGCATCTCAATAAAACAACTTCAAAAATGATAATTCAAAATGCCTATGCTAAAGAATTTGAATAAACAGCGCGCCTGCCACTAGGTTCTAGGTAACTTTAAATAAATTTATTTAATAAAAACACCTTTTTCGAATTTTTTAATTTTAAATTTATTTTTAACGCGCAGAAATTATCTCAATATCAAGTAAAATTTAATGTGTATGATTAATAGATAGTAGGTTCCAGCCACGCACTTCAGTTTCAATGTTTTTTTTTAATGCAACGCTTTAATAATCCACGGAAGGTGAATAATAGGATTGCAAGTCCATTGAAACGTCTCAGCTTAAAATAAAAGTGATTAACAGAGCGTATTCTTTAGTAGAAATTCAACGAGGACCGAAATGAATTGAGCCAGACCCCGTACGGTGTTGGTTGTTCGCGAGAGTAATCGAGTCTTGACGCCTTTGACATGTACGCTCTGGCAGAGGAAGGAAAAACCTATTATCCGTCCTGATCCTATCTTCTCTGTCCCCACGGTTTCAACGTGGCAGCCACGAAACAATTCCACCAACACGTCCATCTTTTGAGTTTATTCTACGTAAAAAAAGGATAAAAAAATGCACTACATATTTAGCTTCACACCTCCGCGAGCGCTTCGCGTTTGGTTGATTCTATCGCCCAGCGGACACTTTCGGCGTTTCCAATTACAGTGGCATGTTGAAATAAGTGGAATTTTTTAGGAAATACAGTAGTCTCTCGATTATCCGAGCCCCGCTTATCCGAGCTTCCGTGGTAACCGAGGCGGGCCCTCTCTAAATACATTGTTGTTTTTAGCTTGCGGTCAAGATCACAGGTTATTTACCACACGTAAATCATGACTCCTCAAGACTCCAGTTTTCAGTTAATACATAGTGTAAGATTCACGAAGCATGCGGCTACATTCAGCCGCAACAATGTATGCGACCGTACGTATGGTTCTCTCGACGGAGGCTCGGATCGTCGAGTCTGTCGTCGACGAACCTCAGTAAAAAGGAGAAACTACACTTCGATACCCACGGACTTGTTCCTTGACATTTAACTTTGTTTTACCCTACAGTATTTAGACGTCTCTTGACTCGACTGAGTAATGAGTGGGAAAAGAAAGCGTGTTGTGCTGTCTCTAGAGACCTAATTAAAGGCTATTCAACGATTTATGTGGTGTAACATTGCGGCCAAAAAACGATCGACCAGAGTTAGGCATAAATCATTAAAAGACTATTTTGTTTAAGTAATGTTAATAAAGTGTTCTTTTAGTGTAGTTATGTATCTATAAAATAAATTTTCTGAACATACATAGGCCTATTTTTAATACATACCTAAAAGTGAAATTTCAGTTTTTTCCAAGTTTATCATTATCCGAGGTTAGCTTTGTCCACTTTACTGTACATACATCCTTCAAAATTATGCTTATTATGAATTCAGTTGAACTTAGCTCTTTCATTTATTTCTAAATTCGTTAAGAAAACTTACTCTACTTCTAACTTATAACTTGGTAGGATTCGATAGAAATCGGTAAATGTCGATAAACATCGAATTTGCAAAAATTTCAAATTCTACGGAAATGAATTGTCGTAGATAAGTGTCGAATTTTCACCATTTCATTTCCTACGAAATTGTGCATCATGACTTTTGATTTTGGTTTACGACACTCAAACAATAAGTATATTTTGACTCCAAAAATTCAAAACGAAAGAGAAAATCAGTATTTGTCTTGCCAGAGGGCCACATTTCATTAGAAAGTATCTACACTTTGCTTTCTAAGGTCCCTTGTGCCATTGTCTTAAGGAACTACACTGAGCTGCCTCGGGTTCCAAAGTTAAAGGTACGAGACAAAACAGAATGATCGGTTTATTGCACTGTCTTTACCCGTTGCCAGATCCTATAACCTTTACATATTAAGTCGTTTTCACGATACGATCGTTCGCCATACTCCATTTGACGAAAAGTCGGTGAACGTCCCTCGCGTCTTTTGTGCGACGTGTTCTGCCGGCCTCCTCCAAGATGAGAAACCCAAACTGAAAACGAGTGCAGATCGCCAGATGTCCCTATAGTATTTTCATAAACATACTTTCATAAAATTTAAATTTTAGGAGTGATAACCGCAATCCATCCTTCAATGAGAGCTCCTCCTACTTATTTTCTCTTGCACTGCTGTAGAAGTAGCGTTCTGATATTTTTTCTGAATTCATCGCCGTTACTCTTATATACATTTGGCTGTGAGTTATATTCACGACAAATTCATATTGCTATTGGACAGTCATGATTTCGTGAATGAGGGGCACGATTTCACGAATAAAATATACTTTCTGATTTATTCCGAAAAATGAAGTTTCGAGTTGGTGGTCGAAGTCAATAACAACACATTCATCGAAACTTAGGAAGCAACAGATAATCTGGCATTCAAGAAATTTAATTTTTATATAGACTCCTTCATTCAAATTTTCTTAAAAGGAATCCAATTTATAAATAAAAATATCGACAAAATGTATTAAAATAAATGTCGGTATTCGTAGTTGATTTTTAGGAAAAATAAACGTCGATATTATTGTTTGCTTTCGAAGAAATATAAACGAAGGAAACCACCAAGGCTGATAAATTGAATTAAAATAAACGCCTATTGTCGTCGCCGATATTAGGAATAATAAACGTCGATTTTAGTTGTAGAATTTTAAGAAAAGTAGGTAAACGTCAAAAACTACCAAGCCTACGTATAACGTGTAATATTATGACCCAAAAGTAGCTATATAAAATATTTCAGTGATGCTGACTCATTTTTATAACGTTCTTAGCGTATATATATTTATTTGGTTTATTTATATGTTTAAATTGCATACAGACTCAATTGACGTCTATTGAAATCGAATTCAAACGCTTAAACATATATAGTTGTTTCGCATTATTTTTTCTGCTACACGCGCATCGATATTTTTCAGATAATATCGTTTCATCAAATTTCATTTAGTCTGATTTTGTTTGGACAGTTGTGGATTCTCTTCTGTAAAACAATCCTCTTGCATTAATTCCATTTCAGTGCTAGAAAATTATGCTATCTTTCAATTTTTATCTTACATTTCGATGAATCATGACCTCGCGCAATAGTAACCGAAAGATAAAACGTGTTTTTACTTGTCCTTTTTCACACACAAACCAAATATATACAGGTTAATGAATACACGCATCACATGAAATCGCGATAGATACTGTGACAAGTTCACCCGGGTATGTCGAGGAACAACTTAATTTTGGAATAAATACATTTCCAATGGAACTGCCGGTATGCGATGTAACCTATTTAGCGAATTTCCTTCTATCACAGCTACACGTGTGAATCCTAATAAAAAATGATTTTCCAAAATACAATTATCCAAGCATACATATGCTGTAAAACTAGTTATGTAAGTATTTGATATCTGAGACCGTCTCAGTAAAAACAGAGAAGATAAATATTAGATAAATTAATCCGTATGAGTAAACATCACCACACTCGCAACTTTTTATTGGAGCTACAACGTTTGGAGTGTGAGTAAATTGGCACAAAGTAATTTTCTTCTTGTCCCATGCCAGGTTTTGCATCGTACATAGGAAAATTTTCTCCCCTTGACAGAAAATTACTTTGCGTTAACGCCAATTTATCTTTCGTGAATCACTTAAAGATGAAATTTTTATTTATTAAACAAAAACTTTTTTAAACTTCTAAAAAATTTTCTTAAATTTTAAAAGTTATTTTTACCAGGTCGATCGGAAGAACGTTTCTTCTCCAGCTCAAAATGTGAAGTCCAGAAATGTCAGCAATCTTGTACGATGTTTTCTAAGAGATGAAAGAACACGTCTTCTGAGTTTTTTAATCTTGACCAAAACATCTTTTTTATTGAATTATATGCAAACTTAAAAATTAATTACCATCAGGTGGTCGAAAATTTATAATTTTAAATGAACGGCGAAGCTTTCGATTTAATAATAAATCTTAAATATTTCCTGAATATCAACGTAAGTTACCTTTTATATCAATATAAATCTACGTTTTCAGCTTAAATATTATGTTAAAATAGGGATTTTTCGAGCATATGCTATAATTTAAAAATACATTTTGCTGAAATTCTAACCAAAATACCTTAAAAGTAAAATTATTCACGCAATACTTATATAAATCATATTGAAAAATCTTTTCTATTATCTTAACTTTAGTATTTCCCTCTGATTCAGAATTAAACATTTACGCATATTGTAAAAAAGTTAAGATTTTATAATGAAGAATTTAAAGATGTCATTGTCTCACTAGAATCTTGCTGCATTTTTCTCGACATTAAACGCGTATTTCCGAAAAATCAAAATGCATTTACAGCTTGATCTGTGCGAATAGTGCCGTTAAACAATACATCTCTCCTCCATCGTCTTATAAATTTTTTGTTTACCGAAGAAACCCGAAACACACCCCTTCGGAGGAAAAAAGGTTCTCCTACGAGAGGATGAGGCCGGGGCGTGAAATATATATATTTTTTTAATCCTTCAACTACCCTGGAGCGGCCAAAGTCAAGTTCCGATACTGTGAAAACCTTGGTCCGCCGTCCCTTTTCGTCGCCGTGTCATGAACATCATCATCCTAAGGGGTGACCCTTTTCCTATTGACAAACACACACATCGTTCTTCTTCCACTTCCTGCCTGTTCGTACACGTTAAGGGAGAAGGAAATAGCTGTGGATGGAGGAGAGGACAGGGTGTTGGCAGAAAATATTACCTTTGCTTTCTCTTTTCTCTCCTTTTCTTCCCATATATCTTTCTATTCTTCTTTCTCTTTCTCTCCATCTTTCTCTCCATTCTATTCGCCTTTCTATTTCTTCTTCCCCTCTTTCTGTCCCTCTTTCCCTCCCTTCCCTTTTTCTCCCTCTTTCTCTTTATCCGTCTTTCTCTCCCTTCTTTTTCTCCTTTCTCTCCCTTTTTTTCTCCTTCTTTCTCTCCCTTCTCTTTTACTCCGTCTTTCTCTCCCTTCTCTTTTCTCTCCCCTCATTTCTCCATTATCTTTCCCTCTTTCTCTTCCTATTTCCCATCATCTTTCTCCTTCACATTTTCTTTATTTTCTTTTTCCATTTTTAACTTCCTATTTTCCCACTTTCTCTTCCATCTTTCCAACTTCAACCCATCTCTCTCCCTCTCTCTTCAGTCATTCCTTTTTCTCCCATTTATTTTTCCCCCTTCCTCTTACATTTTCCCTCTCCTTTTCTTTTCCCCCTCCGCCTTTCTATGTCTATCAATCTGTATCCCCGTTTCCCATTCTCCCCATCAACTCTTCCACTTCCTCCTCCTACTTCTGCCTTTTCCCATCACACCACCCGTCCAACTCTTTCCATATTTCCCCTCCTCTTTTATACTTGCACCAGTGGCAAACTGTGTTAATACTCTCGCAGGAGAGCGCTTCCCATCCTACTCGCTATTGAATATTCATGCTCTTGGGAGTTTCGCGCGATTACCTACATCCCTCTCTCTCTTTCTCTCTGACTCATCCTCCCTTCCTCTCATTCTCTCTCTTTTTTCTGAGCCTTACTCTTTTTCATAAATGGAAGAAAAATTTGGGTGATACTTTTTTATCCTCTCTTGCATTCATTATTTCTATCTCCGCAAATTCCTGAGAGCGATTGTAGCTGGGTGATGTTAAAGAGAGAGAGAAAGAGGCGAGAATAAGGAAATACATTTCCGGTGATGAGAACCACGCTTCTCTTCTTGGTTGACTGGCTTCGACCTTGCCTTTTTCCGTCGAACTTTTTCTTCCAATGGAAATAAATTGGTGAAAGTAGGAGTCATTAATTTTTTGTCTTCCGGGCCTTATTTACACTTCCTGTTTTCCGTGCCTGCGCCATTTTCAGTGTTTCTGGTCGGTGATGGCAACATCAACTCTTGGGGAATTTTCTTCTTACTTCATATTACTTTTATTGCTATCGAAATCGCTCTCTCATTTCCTTTCTTCTTCGGTTTTATAAATGCGCTGTCTTATGGGCGATTTCATTGCGTTCGCATTTTAAAGCTACCAATTGGAAGACAACTAACTATCGATGTTGGAAATAATTTTGAAACGAGATAATCAAGTCTGGGACAGGACATATCCTTTAAGGACTCTCCCAAACCATCCATTGCGTTTCTTGCTAGGTGTAATGCCTTTTAATGGAATGGAAATTTTTTAAGGATTCGTGGAATCGGTATTTTTTATAGAGTAGGATGAAAAATGATTTGGATAAAATAAGCTGATTGATTTTATTTTTTTAAAGTGCCGGAATGTTTTTTAGTAGTGGTTAGCATTTATCTAATGGATAGTATGCAAATTGAAGCATTCTAGATTTCATTTCCAGATATTTTGTTAATTTTTTCTTTAAAGGATCGGAAATATTGGTCTAAATTTTCACTGGGGCCAGATAAGAAGTTTAGAAATTGTGGTCAGTTATTAAGTCTTCCAGTTACTCAATCGCTTTCTCTTTTATACTGCTTCCTTTGATAGGACCTGTTCCTACTCCTCCCCATGACCAGACTATTGATGGAAGGCGTCCTTTTGGCTCTTTGAAAGGAGTTATGTTTGAGTCCGCATTAGGAAGTGATGATATTAAACCTCCATGGAAGCGTTGTCCCATTCAAAAAAGGAACTCGGTTAGAGCAGGGAACATCTCGATTCCTGGTTGGCATTATCAGTGGAATGATGGAACCTTTTTACTGTCTTATCTCTTTCTTTCATTCACTCTACGATTTTTTTATAGTTCTCCAATAAACTATTCCCTTTCAATTTTTTGATGGGTTTTATAAATTGGCTGCTTTGGAAAAGTTTAATACAATTACTCGTTAAACATACGTTAAGTATACGAATACTATAGAAAGCTTAACAAATAGTGAAAAGACCGATTGAGATTTTCCTGTAGGTCTTTTTCATTATTTTATACTTTACCCCGTTTTTTTAACATAACGCTCATTTAAATTAATTTTTATGAGTCTTGGAAAAGTTTAATAGTATAATGAGATACATATTGTATTGTAATCGAAATATTGGAATCTTTCAACGGTTTCAATATATATTTTATTTAATACATCATTAAAAGACGATTTTTGCAAGTAATAAACTTAAATTCGTATTCAATACGAAAAATATGTAAACGCACTAGAGGCTGTGCCGTTTTCTTTCTTTCATTTCATTCAATCCAAAGAACCTGTCTTTATTACGAACTGCAATATATCAATATGTCTCATGCTGGTTCACAGATGATATGTCCACAACCAATATTTCCACTGCTCTACGGTCCATTTTTTATGATCACAGTCAAAGTCCACAACATTAACGTCCACTAGATTTAATACCAGGTCATCATTCGTCCAAATTACTGTATGTCCAATACAAAGATATCCATTGGAATTTAAGTACATATATTTATCTCCAATGGTATTATGCCCACTAATGTCCACTAATGAGAAATTTACTAAACTATAGTTTAAGAGGTTTGCATTTGAAAGACGATGAAGATGTTTCGTTTCTTTCTAGATAATGATGTGTTTGTCAATGCATGCCTTTGTTACTAATCTCACATTTCATATGTCACGTTTTTCATACCTCTAGTATTATTTTAATCCATTGCTGCTTTTGGAATGGAAGTGGTAGCCAAAGTCGTTGTTCACAAACAATTTATTTCCTTTCTTAAATATTATTGTAGCTGGGGCCATTATTAATTTATATATAAAACCTAAATCATATGCCTTGCACCTAATAAATTTTGCAAATGCTGTGACATATGAAATAACTGAAATTATAGCAACCACAACAACTAACACTAATTGTAAGACATAACAATGATCCTCCAAAAACATGGACAAATGCTAGTTGAAATCTTTCTTTACATTATACTATACATTATTTTGTACTTAAAAACATGTAATAAAACATATAGCATTGAAGATACATATGTGAACATAATTTTAGTGAACATCTTTGTACTGGGCATACATAAATGTTGTAAACATTATGACTGTAGACATTAAAAAATAAAGCAAAAGGCAGTGGACATATTGGTTGTGAAGATAACATTCTGGAACCACTGTGCTATGTAGATATATTATTCAGTAATCCATAAAATTACCTTCAAATTTGTTGGCGAAGTTCCCTCTATAGTTATTTACAAATGTAATTAAAAATCACTTAACATGTGGATTATTTATTTTTGTGTAGTATTTTATATGATACAATCATTCATATCATATAATATTTTGTTTAAAAATAATTTTAAATGTGAATAATAATTTTCTCACATTTACTTAAAGAGTAATCTTTTCTAGATCATATGTACCAAATGATATGAGGTGACCAAAGATTTGGATTGTTAATTCAATTCACTAGATGCAATATTAAGTTATGAGGGTGTTTTTTGTTTAGAAGCGTATTTACCTGAATATATATTCTAAGTGACAAGTGGAAACATTCTTACACATTTGAGATCAATAAGAAAATTATGCTGTGCCTCAGAGAGAACGTTTTGTGTGATAAGGTTTACTATTTTAACTTGAGTCCTTCCGTACCTGAAATAACCTAATTTGAGAGAAAATCGGCTCGATATCTAGTTAAAAGATCCAGGCGGTAAATGGAATGCCCGGGCTCTTCTCCGGATAAATTTCAGGATTTTTTTCGTTCTGTTCCTTGGAATTGATCTTAATACCATTATCTCACCAGACTTTTCACTGGCCTCATTTTACACATTACACCACCAATTACACTTCGAATATTCATTTACATTATTCTGTTTGAATCACCAGCTCTGATTCCATTGTCTGACAGCAAATGTCGTGTGAGAGTTATAGGCAGATATAGACACATATACCCGGTTAGTAACTATTCAAAGAAAAACGTTAATTGCCATGGGAATTTATAAAAAATAACAAATGATTATTCACCTTGACACCTTCGATGCGATATGATCGTGACAAATTTGGCATGATATATAAAGGTTTCTTTTACATTTTGTCGAGTCAAAAAGAACATTTGGTTATAATTGAGGAGTAGTCGATAACGCGTCCTAATTTTTTCCATTGTGTTCGTTGCAGCGATACCCGTTCCTTCCACCTCCCATTCACCAAATTCAAATTTTTTTTCCTCTCAACCTCAAGCGATATGTATCCTTCCACCCTGCTCTCGTCATATTATGAAAGACCGTTCTTTCTTTCCATGCAAGCCTTTCCATTTTCATCTTCTCCCTTTCTCCGACCTCCCCTTCCCTCCCCCCTCCCACCCCCGCTTGGCCCATAACACTTCATATATCCCCGCGCCACTCACTGTCCTCCCCATTCAAAGAGAACTCATATCCCTCCAATCGCCGATACGTCTTCCCAACCGATCTTTCCTCTTTCTCTACCTCTCCTCTCTGTCATTCCTTTTCGCTCCCTCGCTTTCTGCTCGTTATTCTTGAATTCCTCCCTCACTCTCTATCACTTTCACACATTCCTTTCACTTTCTCTGAAAAGAGAGAACGTCCTCTCAATCTTTTTTACCCTCTCTCTCTCTCCCCCACTCTCTTTATCCTCTCCCCTTTCCTCTCTCCCTTTCTATCCCTACATTTCCTCTCCCCATTTTCTCTTTCTACCTTCTCTTCCTCTAATCTTCCCATTCTCTCTCTCTCTTTTTATCCTCCATCTCCCTGCCTCTCCCCTCCCTATCCTCTCTTTCCATTCTCTCTCCATCCCTACCCTATCTCTAAATTCTCTATTCCTACTTTCATCGCCCTCTCTATCCCTACTCTCTGTATCTCTATACTCTGTTTCCCCTATATTGCATTTCTCAACCCATGCTCTTTCCCCACCACCCACCCTACCCACATTTCTCCTTCTCTTCCACGCAATTGTTCCCTCTTCCAACTCTCCCTCTCCTTTTTGTCCTCTCCCTTTTACAGTTTCTTTTTTTCTATTCCTCTCGCTCACTTCATTTCCTTATCTATTACGACTCCTGCTTCCTCCTTTCTTTCATCCCTCAAAAATTCGCACGCCTCCTCGACCTCAACGCTGTCTACCATTTTCTACATCTCCATTACCATTCCTCCCTTTGTCTCTCTCCCAATCCCCTCTTAGAAATGTTGAACATTTCTCTTTAAATTTCCCTCTTTTAATACTCTTGTCGTTAATTATTTTCATCTCTCCTCCTCCACAGCTGCGGTTTGCCTCTCCAAAAGCTCTGGGTCGAAGATCGACGCGGGATCGCTTCCCCTCTGAGGTGGAACTCTAGGAAAGCAAAGGGTATTTTTATTAATCCTCCGTCCGGTCCAGAGACGAAGTGAAAAGGGAAAACTGACGGCAGCGGAAGTGGAAGAGATCGTGAAAGTGAAGGAAGGAGAGACGGAGGAAAAAAAAAGTGGGCCCTTATTGATGCGTCGTTACTGGTCCGGAACTCTCCTTTCCTCCACGATCGACTCGACCGCCCATTGCAGATACAGAACAAAAGGGATCTCCCTCTCTTTATATATATGTATATTTGGGACCTGTAATTTCCTTAATAAGTCTGCTATCTGTCCCATCGCCAGAGGGCGTTTCCAGGGAGGAAGGAGAAATAAAAGAGGGCATCGAGAGGTTCCCATGGAAACGGTCGATCAGAGATTCTCTGCGCGGAAATTTCGTCTTTCTCATTAAAATCGCAGGAAAAAAGGACATTCGGCTTCCTCGAACCTTGAAATATCGAGAGGCAGATTAAAAATATAAATTGTCGCCCCTGGACGTTTGTGCATGTGCCGCGCAGCTGTCGTCTATGCAAATTAGATACAGGAGGCGCTGATTATTTTTTCGCTACATCCGCTTTCAGTATTGGAGAATATTCCTTCATCTCCCACGCAAACGACAGCAGCGTATCTTTCCTGTACCCTAAAAAATAACAAAAACATTTTCGGGGAATTAAAAATAAATATATCTATATAATTCGCTAAGAGAGGGAGAGGAGTGTGCCAAAGAGTTTTGACGTGTGATTGAGACAGAGAGTTTGAGTGAGGAAGAGTGTGATAGAATTGTGCTCTCGCAAGAAAAAGGTGGGGGGAAGGATTTTGAAGAGAACAAGGAAGACCCTCCGGAGTTGAATATGGGTGAAGTTCCGTCCTCGAAACTGTTTTGAGGCGGATAAGGGACTTTTAAATAAAAACCAGGAGCAAAGGGAAAGATAGGAGTTAGAACAGGTGGCGGTGGTGGGTGGAGTTTTCGGAGGTGAATAGGGAGGAGGAGGGTGTTGGAGTGTCGAGAGAGTTGTTCTCCGGCGCCGCGCGAGAAGGATGAAGTGAGGTGAGGTATAAGGGAATATAGAAGAGGAGCTTAAGGGAGGTGGAAAGGGGGAGAGAAAGGGCAAGGCGACAGGAGGCGGTGAAGTTCCAAACGGTAGGAGAGAGAAGAGCGGGAGGAGGAGGAGGAGAGGGAAGAGAGGAGGTGGGGGAGGACGGCAGTGAACATCTGGAAGCGAATGGAGTGAGCAGATTGAACGAAATGCAAATCTCGGGAAACCGCGGAGAGCTTTGCAAATACGTAAGCGGCAAGCTGAAGGATCTAGACGGTGAGTACCTGGCCCTATCCACGGCCCCACGCTTCCGTCAAACCTCCCTCCCCCCTCCCCCCCTCTCCACTCCTCTCCCACATCCACCCCCACCCTACCTACATTTTTTTTTCTTTTGCATGTTATCCAGCGTGACGTGTACAGATATTTTTGCTGTCGGTTTGTGGTTTTTATCTTTATTTCTCCGCGCTTTAATGGACGCGAGCTCGAATGTTTCGCTCGCTCCAGCGTGAGCTTCACGGATGTCGTTTGTTTTCTCTCTCTCTCTCTCTCTCTCTCTCTCTCTCTCTCTCTCTCTCTCTCTCTCTCTCTCTCTCTCTCTCTCCCTCTCTCTCTATGTCGTCGTCTGTCTCTGGCACTGCGTGAGAAAAGCCACATTTCGCGATAACGTGCGTGTTTTAAAGCATATAAATACTATTGATATCCAAAACGAAGTCGTACGACTTAATATTTTCCAAAAGTCGATGTGTTTGTAGAGTATAGTTGATGTATGTACGCGTTTTAACCTTATACGGAATTTATCGCAAATGCAAAAGACTTTATAAAGTGCGTGTTTTTTGGATTAAATATCTGTTATTAACATAGGATAGTTAGTTTGTAATATTTTCTTGCGTATATATCCGTGTTTTTATTGAAAAACACGAGGAGGTAACTCTATCTGGATAATATTTTGTTTGAAGTTTCCTTTCAGAAAGAATAACTTTGTAGGCGCTATGATAGTTTATATTTATGAGAGCGTATCTGTGTTAGAGTCAGGAAAACAAATTATGAATATCAAAATATGTCCTAATACTGATATTCTATTAATATTGTCTTATATTCCTATCGGCATTAACTTAAATGGCGAATATTATTGCTTGTGAAAGATCAATGATGATTAGTTCAAATGTGCTTGTCGTATGAAGTACTGAATTCTGTTATTCTAGTTTCGCTTGTAAAGACGGTGTTTTCCATTACTATCGGTTCTCTCTCGCGTTATAATTAGGGTATGGATTTTTCGGGTTTTAACCGATTTTTATCAGATTTTTACCCCCCGATATTATTTTTTAAAATTTGGGTAAAACCCGAAAAATACCCGAAATTATTAGTTTTCTTTAAACACATTTTTTTATATTTGTTCACAGAATTTCTATTCAGGCGCTTCTAGGCACCTCAGCACATGAGTGCAGTCCGAGATGTTTGTGATCAGTCTGTTTATTCTCTTTGTTAACAATTTATTCGTAAGCTTACTTTGTAGCACAATCTTACTCTCCTTGGTTTTCTCGCGCAACTAATAGTCAAGGACCTTGCCTTAGCTAGTCGCTGCTAGATCTTCGATGGGATAAGGAACAAAGAGCCCAAGTGTCTGTCAGTTGATAACACTACGAAATAAAAATAATTTCATTAATATCTGGTCTGTTTTCAAAAGTCGTTGAACGGGAAGCAAAATATTTGTGCAGCCTGCGAGGTGTTCCTCTCTACCTGGAGGCGTTTAACACAAGATATCACACTCTCAAACTTACTTAAGGTATAGTAAAAAGTTTTGATTTTTGATGAAACTTTTAAATTTTTAAACAATATTTTAATTTTAAAATAATTTTATCCGATTTAATAAAACCCGAAAATTATCCGAGTTTGAACTATTTTTAAAACCTCGAAAAATCTCTAACTTATTTATACCCGATTTTAACCCGAATGAAAAGGAAAATAATAAAACCCGATATTTACCCTCCGAATGAAATTTTTTTAAACCCGAAAAATCCATACCCGAGTTATAATCTTCTAAATATCAGGACTCTTTTTAATGGTATATGTACTTATATTAAATTCTTTGTTCTGTAGTTAATAATGGACCGTATTAAGAGAAAATACAAATTCCATTTTCCTTATATTTCTTGTTAACCTTTTTAAAATGTCCTATATTTCAGGTGAAAAACATTAAAACGGAAGATAGCCAGGAAATAGTTTCAAATCTGTTCTGCTTGATCGTTGAGAAGGTGAAATCAATTCCACTTAACTTGGCACGCCGACTCATATAATACACACTATTTTTTTTAAAACTTAACACGAAGCCTAACCGAAATTGTCGCGGGAGCTATCTAACAGGTATATTTAAAGTTATTATATGAAGTCTCATTAATAACATTCATTGAGGACGCGCATTTTTTCGTAATTTCTCTTTTGATAACGTCATTGTGCTTTTTCTGTCCCTCGTGTACACTTCTTAGATTTGATAAAACTGCGAAACAAAAAATTTCGCCTGATGTTAAAATAGGGATTCACCATATGGGCGACTTAACGCTTGGTTACATTAACATAACGTAAGTTCATGTAAAATAAGCATTTACGTTTTCTCGAGTGAATTATTTACCTTAGCCGTCTTCAAAATAGAATTATTGGCTGGAATGAAATTGAAAAAACATTTTTCTCTGATTGTGATAAAAAGCCTGGGAAAAACAAGACATATTTCAGCTAAAAAACAGCCGTCACGAGTGGTGACTCACCGATAGTAGAATCTAATAATTTTCTTGTAACTTGTCATGTCCTTAAAGTGATAAGAAAATTGTTTTCGTACAACATAGTGGATGTGGCCTTACAAAACTAGGCGAGGGTTCAACATAAATACAAAGATGAAGATAAAGTGGATGTCTTCGTATTACAAAATGATTGAAAAACGCTTGGTAATGTACGTATCATTTTCGTTTCGTGAACATCTTATTCGTACTTTCTTCTGCATAAAATTGGAGAAATTGAGGAATGCTGGGATTGTGTTACAACGAAACGATATATTTTCGCTGCTAAAATCATTTCGACATCAAAAATACGAAGTTATTCGCACACAAAGCTAAAGAAAACAGCACAGTAAAGTTCGATTTTCTTAGGATCTCTTTTTGATTTTCTCAGGATTTTTGGAGTTTCGCGTTCAGTCGAATTTGACAAGAGATCTACAGTTTCCTTTTGTAACATAAGGATTTGCTTCTTCTTAATGCAATTTCAATTATAACTGAGTGGACTTCATCCTAGTTATATCAGGAGCCTCATTTCTACGCTAAGTTGCTTACATCTTCGAAAGAGCTTCTCTTCGTAAAAATGCTCGATTTTTTTGCCGATATATTAATTTATTCCAAATCTGTTGTCCTTATTTCACAGCTGAAATGTCGAACGTGCCCGTGAACCTCACAACGAACCACATGCCTCATTTTTCCGCACATCACATTTTTTTATTTAGATTTTCCCCGACGCATGGTAGCGTTTGCTATCTTATAAATGAGAACGGAGAATCGCACGTTTTTACCCTCCTACGCCTATTCAATACTCTTCCCTTCCCTAGCCGCGCAAAATCCGCGTTTAAATTAAAAAAAGCATTTTTTGTATTTCCGAGCGGAGGCGCCGTCTATTCCGCAGAGTTTATTCAACGCTCGGAAACACATCGGAGGCGTCGGGCCAGAGTGGACTGGGAAATGCGATGGGAAATCGATTTTATCTATCCAAAAGCTTTCTGGTTCAGCGAGATTTTTTTTTCTATGCATACCTTTCTCATCCTATCAGCCCCCAGCTGGAATCTGGCTTCTTTTTAACGCCCGCGAGTTGTGTACATCGTTTCGATATTGCATCGCCTAGCCTCCCAGCGAAACTATTCCGTTGCATTTTTGCTCTCCATCCAATCTGACGAACCTTATGTCAAGGTAGCGCTTTAGTTGCTTAAGCCTAGGATGATGGATCCGAGCCTCACAGGCGTGATAGTATTATTAGGTGTATGAGGATGGCCTCATGAGAAAATTTAAACTTTTTCCTCACGCATAAGGTTATGCTATCCATTAAAATTAGCAATTACTGATAAGGAGATTTGTTATAACTCAATACACACACACGTGTGTGTGTATGTATATATATATATATATATATATATATATATATATATATATATATATATATATATATATATATATATATATAACATTTTTTACTATCGGTGATTACAATAGACTGCCTGTTAGCTGAAATACGCATGTATTTTTCATAACCTATTTAAGATTATTTGAGACACCTAATATAAATACGTTTTTCTGAGTTTTTATTTTTGAATGCTCATTTCTTTAAGCTTAGGGCGAGCTCAATAATTCTCCATCGAAGAAATTATTATTATTAATTTGCCTGGCGCTTTTATACAGGGTGACCGGCGACTTTATGTCATAACTTCGGGATCTTATTCCTTAAGTGATTTTGAGTAAAAATGTCGTATGAACATGGGTCCTATTCTCATTTGTTACAGAGCTACGGGCAATTGAAATTATCTCCTACTTTGATTTGTACAACTTAATGGCTGAAAAAATTCATTGTTTAAATAATTATTCGTATACATTGTTAATTGTTGAAAAATGAATTATTTAAATAATCATTTGTTTGCATTGATACTTAATCCATTGTTACAACAATTGTTCAAAATGGCCGCCTTCAGCTTGGATGCACAACCTGACCCGTTTGAGTAGGGAACGTAAAACAGCATAAAGAACTGCAGCCTTATTAAGGCGCCTCGCAGCATCGAAAATTCGCTGAATAAGTTCTTCCCTCGTGCTCACTTTGGCTTAATACACAATGTTTTTCATTTGCCCCCACACATGGAAATCCAACGGAGTGAGATCCGGATACCTCGGTGGCCAATCCTGAGCACCGCCACGGTTAGGGAACTTCTTCTTAAGATACAGCGAAACGTTCCTACTAAAATGGGGGGTGCCCCGTCATGCTGGTAGTACATCTGAAGTGGTGTTTGCAGAGAAATGTCTTCTAAGAGACCCGGCATTTCATTTTCCGAAAAATCAGCATAAATGGCACCTGTCAGACGTGGCGGAAAGAAGTACGGTCCAACCATTTGGTTCCCAATGACACCACACCACACGTTCATAGAAAAATGGAGTTGAAAGTTGCTTTCAACTGTTCCGTGAGGATTTTAATAAATGGTAGTTTCTCGTGTTCTTTATTCCATCACGAGTAAACTGTGCCTCGTCCGTGAACAAGACGTAACGGTTCAGGCGGGGGTGTGCATTTAACCAACGGCAGAATTCCAACCGCCTAGCCATATCTCCGGGTTGAAGATGCTGAACATGCTGGGTATGGCATGGATCAAGTCACTCATCGTGTAATGTTTGCCAGACTCTCATTCGCGGAATGTTGAGACGGGCGGACATGCTTCGTGTACTAAGACGTGGACTTCGCTGAACCATTTGAATAATGTTTTCCTCCTCACCCACATTAACTTGTACTGGACGTTCAGCTCTCAAAGACACGGAAATGAGCCATTTTCTCGTAAATGTCGGTGAACTTGAATTGAAGTACATTGATCTGGTGTTCTTCTTTGTGGAAATCGTCGCCGATATTCGCAAACGGCAGCAACGGAGTTTCCATCGCAAACCCCGTACACGAAGTACATATCCGCATACTCTTCATTTGAAAATGTAAACGTCATTATTGAAAGTTAAAGATACCACACTTGTCACAGCGCACTACACTGAACGCTAGCTTACGTTCTATTTACATGCTGCCTGCGAGCTTGCAAATTACGTCCACGTCTGTTGTGCAAGCGTCACGCGTCTCATTGTTGTAACAGTGGATTAAGTATCAATGTAAACGAATGATTATTTAAATAATTCATTTTTCAACAATTAACAATATATACGAATAATTATTTAAACAATGAATTTTTTCAGCCATTAAGTTGTACAAATCAAAGTAGGAGATAATTTCAATTGCCCGTAGCTCTGTAACAAATGAGAATAGGACCCATGTTCATACGACATTTTTACTCAAAATCACTTAAGGAATAAGATCCCGAAGTTATGACATAAAGTCGCCGGACACCCTGTATAAAAACGAAAATTGTGCCTCAGAAAGGCTGGGGGCAGCCGGTTCGATATGTTTAGTGTAGCCGAATTTCATGCATACTGGAAGGTACTTCTGGTGTTTTTCTAGCAAAAAAATCATCTAAAGAGAGTTTACACAAGTTTAAAAGCGACAGACCCGTGAAAAGGTGCAAAATATGGGATACGGTTTTATTTTTGGGCTTCTGAAACATTGTCATTCATACCGCATAAAAATTGCCTTAGCCGCGCTATGGAATATGTATTTAGGCTTTTAAATATCCCGTGCTGCGATTTCACGAGTTGAGTATATTCCTACGAAGAGTATTGGATTGGGTAAGGTTCTTATAAGAGCGAATAAGCCATTTCAGAGTCCAAAAGTAAAGGTAAACGTCTCGGACGAACTGAATCCGGATAGAATGCAGTTTGATTGGGAATATCGATCGATATATTAGACACTATATAGCTTTGAAAAATGGTTTTTGTTTATCTAAGATACGTTTGAGACATATATAGTAAAATTTAAGCCAAATAAAATTCAGAAATTGATGTTTTTGATATTATGAAGTGTTTTTTATGTTCGCTCTAGTAGTTCTTTGAGTATTTTTTCTTAGAAGCTTGTGTTTATTCTACAGCTTATATACTTTTTACTTTCTCCATATACGTAGTATGAGAAAGTATTGTTTTCATGAAAAAAATCGAACTCGAGATTTCAACGGTAATACATGTTTTAAGGTTCCCTGAACACGTTCTAACTAGTTTCGCGATGATGTCTGTGTGTCTGTCTGTCGGTCTGTATGTGATAGATTTTTGTGGGCGCTCTAACTCAAAAACTATTAATCAGGTCAACGCAAAATTTTATATTTAACATTTTTATAATAGTTAGAAGATCTGGTTAGTTTTTGATAAAAATCGGTCGACTGGAAGTGAGTGTTTACTCTTGTCACATCCGTTATTTTGAAATATTTGCTTTAATATTTGATAAATGTAAAAATATATTGGGATACAAGTTGTAGAAAATTTAATTTCCTACAACCTTTGTTTAGGGCTGTAGAATAATTTAACCTTCTAATGATTTTTCTAGATAAATATACAGCAATGGGGTGGTTTTGTAAAAGTTTATTAAAATGTGCCCATTTAAAAGTATTCAAGTCATACATCTACAAAAGACAAAAATGTATATTTTACAGATTTTCAACAACTCGTTATAATATTTGATGCATGCAATATCTCGCGCAACATTATGACCGAGTTCAGCAAGTGTAACGAAGAAAACTGAAAGACTATGCCATTGTACATAATCAGTAGAACAATGATTAATCTCTTCCAACCTCTGCATGTTAGAGGCCGTTAGCTATTTCGCCCAACCTAAATACCGTCGTATCTGAGCGTAAGGATGAATTCCACGGCTTGTCCGTCCAAGTTTGAATCAGTCGTAATTGCAAATTCTGTGGAGAATATCGGAAGTTTCGAAGTTTATGGTTGCATGGTCTTTAAGCATCTCATAGTCAGTATCTTCATGGAATTCGGTGCTCAAAGATGAATGACCTTATTCGAATTCAGTGTTTGCGGTAAAAGTTTGTGAATTAAGACGAAATTCTAATAAAAACTCGATCCCTTTAGCTATGTGTATGAATTAATATTTGTTGATTATTAAATGTTTTGTTTATTAATTTAGCGTTGATAATCCAGCAGACTAGAATTTCAGTGGGTTATACAGAGAAGATCTCTTCCTTAATGAACGTATCGCGGCTTAAGCAGTCACGTTTGGCCTCTTAATAAATGATGACCTGCTTGGAAGAGGAGCTTATGCTTGCTTATTCCTTGACTCTGTATATATGAATGGGCAAGGGGGCGTGTGATTTATTTTTAACAAACCTGAACCAACATCCTTATTTCTACAAACCACTTACGTAAACGATGCGTTATTAATGGATAATTACCAGATGCCTTTTTAAATATTTACCCTAAGACGAACATAGAAATTAATTCTCTGGTGTCAGAATGCTTAGGTATCATATTTTCAGCGATAGAATTGTTAATGTAATTATTGTCCGTTATTTGCATAAACTGTCAGCTAATAAACTGCATAATATTTTACTTATGTGTATGCGTTCCAAAGTACTTGTTGTACTAAAATGACACACATTATTAGAAATCATCGTTATAGTTATCTAATATATTACAAATGACATTTTTTGACGATTCTAACAATTCCGGCTGTTTCATTCATGAACTACATTTCAAGCGTGAAACTCTTCTCACTGTCGTCGAAATTAGCCATCTCCCCGTTAGCATTTAACTACGCTATCGTTTCTTTCGAGTGTGAAATTTTCATCGAGCGAAAAGTCCAATCGCCTTGGAGATGACCGTAAAAAGATCGTGGATATTTTTTTTTAGAGAGAAGCTGGGATCAAGTCTAAACATTCGAAGGAGACCATTTGAAGACGAAACGGATCTTCTCCTTTAGAGAGATGCCCAAGGATCGCGCCCGAGAAGAAAATTAAGAATTAAGGAGGGAAAGGAAGAAAAGACGAAGCTAAAAAAAAAAGAAGACGGGTTAGCATAAAAATCGGAGGGGTATTTTTTTTCTTTCTCATCTCTTGGAACGAGGGCGGACGCGAGAGAGAAAGAGAAGGAAGAGAAAGGGGCGAGGAGAATCCAATTACTTCCCATGACTTAGTTTGGCACCCCATTAAAATGGAAGGGAACGGAAGAGAGTGGTGAAGGTGGAGAGAGCGTGAGGGGCGATTCCGAAGAACGAACGTGAGAAGCATCGGGGACTCGAACGGTGACGAATTATATGTATATTAACCGTGAGGATCTTCTCCTCATTCCTTTCCAAGGTCTTCTTCACTGCCGAGGTGTCTTCGGGGAATAATTGGTTTCCATTTTCTATCACCCAAAAAAACTTTCACTATACCTGTATATATATATATCCTTTTCCTGGTCTCTTAGAAGTCACATCTTTATTATGTTATATTTTGTTTTTTTTTCGCAACAGCTCGAAAAAAATTATTTTAACATTTTTATTCTCTTCAATCGCGTAAAGAGAATTTTTCATCCTCCATTTTATTCGATAAATTTATAGGCGCGTTTCGTTTCTAACGTAAACGCTTATTAGCTTCGCCCGTCCATCTTTCCTTAAAGATGTTCGTTCTCGGCTTCTATTGGACGAATTCTAAAAAATTCGGTATTTAGGACGTATGGCCAAAGATAATAAAAAAGTGATATAAATGGATAAATGGATCACATAACCCAATCAGGGATGCCTCTTTACTGGAGACAGAAAAGGAATTCTCCGTTATGTCTCGTAAAACGTTAGTTATATGAAAAAAAGCCTTCAAATAAAATTTGTAGTACTATCAAAGTAAATTATTTCTTTTCTTATACATTTTTTCGTAGGGGTAGCGGTTTCCATGAAAATCAAACAAGAAAGTCATAGTTCACGTTGAATTTGAAAAATTCATGAATGGATATGTAATTGTTGTCAACGTAAATAATCTCCGCAGCAAGTGAAGTAAATAAGATATGCTATAATTACGAATATGCGTACTTTTAATATCATTGCGTGAGCATGAAGCATTTTGTAAGCGGAAGGAAGTGGATTATCTGCGACGAAGAAAAAAACGTAAAAACTCCTCAAAGTAAGGTATTTTTTAAAATAATTTCCGATTGTTTGATTAATTACATCCGATTATAAAATGAATCGGTAAATGATAATTTAATATTTCCAGGGAATCATTTCTAATGTATCGTTTTTCAGTATTTAGTCATGATAAAATTACGTTTATGCGTTTATTAATTCACCAAGTTAGGGTAGAGGAGAATTTTGTAGTAGACGGAGAGACATTATCGGGTGTTTTGCTGTTTTACGGTGTGTATTCGTTCCAAATATATCGTTATGTTGTAAATGAGCCATCGTAGGAAACGCGCCTATTTGTGACACATTCCATTTTCCTAACTTGTTAAATTGATTGGCTCTCAGGCGAAGCGGTGCTGATTCGTTACATACCAATTCTTTGTACAGACCCGAGTTCGATTCCTGTTTTTCCTGTTTCAAAATTATTCCGAAAATTACAGCTTGTGCCTATCAGCATAGGATCTGTAGATCGCATTATTACATCAATTTCATGATGCTAGTCAGTTGAGCCTAATTTCTACAAAAGTGGTACGCGTATCATGAATGGCAAACAAAATATGAAAGACCAGCTTGACATATGTTTTAATTAATTCAGATTATGCTTTGGTGAGAATTTTTAAAAAGATATTTGCAGTTACAAGAGTGCAATTTCGTATTTAGGGCTTCATGATTTATTGCACTTCACATATAATATTTCATTCTTTATAAATTTAACACTTGTATTTTATAGCATTTAAGGTTTATCGGCCGTTAAATGTAAGCTAATTATTAATTTCAATGAACAGCATCTTTTTCCTCCATTAACGAGTATTCAATCAGGTAATAATAATAATTTGTTTAACACAGGTTTTCCCAAAATACATCTGTTATAATAGATATACAACAAGCACATACGACCATGCGCTCGGCAGGAATCGAACGCGCAATCCTTGCAGTGGGAGCTAGACACGCTAACCACCCTTCTACCAAGGCATAATAGGTTTATGGCATATAGCATATTTCAAAGATACATCTATAACGGCTCACCAAATAATAGCCGTATTAAAATTTACATATAGCCGTCATCGGATGGATATTTCGTATTGGACAATCGCTGGATAAGACTAATTTGTAGTTAAAAAACGTTTAACCGACAATTATGCGGACATATATGTACGTTATTTGATACAAGTATTAAGAGTAATTCTTTGTTCATGTTATTATTATTTAATATCTTTCTAAGATAATTATTACTGGCAACTATTAACTAAATGCTTAGTTATTTTTCTTGGAAAATATAAAAAAATCCTCTTCTTCCAATGCTAGCAAAAATAAACTTCTAAAACTTGCTTTAAAAGGTCCATCATGTTGGATTTATCTTCTCCTCCGTAAAAACTACTCGTCCAACTACTACTGCCGCATAATTGTTAGTGACTCAATTTCATTAAGGTAGTAAAAGATTCGATCTGTTAATCTAGAACGATCTTTTTCCCTTTTCCTAACAAATCGATCGCAGTGTACCATTTTTTAACTTTCCCAGGATAATATATTTAACCTATAAGTACCTCTATATCACTCTTTCCCCTTTATTTCCTTAAAATAAATCAGTTTGCTTAGATTTTAATTAAAATTCTGCGTACCTACAACAGCAAAATCTCTCTTAAACTCAAGTAAACTCTCTTCTTCCTCCTTCTTTATCCGTATGCCTGATTTGACACCTTCCTTTTATACCTTATCGGGCGCTCTTTACGAAAAGTAAAAAGTGAACGGCTTATGGTCAGCTCGTGTCCGGCTGTCCGCAAGTTTCATATCCGGAACTATACAGTGGATTTTTATGATGTTTGATACAAAGGATTTTTGGACAAGGGGCAATAAGAAACTGTTATAAATGGCTCGCATAACCCAAGCAGGGATGCCACTTTTCTATGAACAAAAAATGGACTTGCCGTCTTGCCTTGAGGAAAATTGATAGTTATATAAAAAAAAAAGCTTCTAAGAAAAGTTGTAGAATTACTTATTTAACATGATTACATAATTCGCTAAGAAACGCCTCTGCTTTTCGTGTATGCAAGCGTGAAGTCTACATCTTTCTTCTGTTGCTGGTATTGTTCTTACCAGAGAGATAGTTTCAAATTAATAATTTTTATTTTATTGTTAGGTTTATCTATACCGAAGTAGCAGTAAGAAGTATTAAATTTCTTTTTAGTCAGATACTAATGACTTGAAATGAAATAGCAATGTGAGAATATTAATGACAGAGAGAGTAAATAAACTTTTAGTAGCAAAAGTCATAACGACCTATGTCCAAGGAACAAAATTTTAAAATGACCCTTATTTACTTTTAAATTGACTTATAAAATACCTTAATACGAAAAACTCGGAACCTGGCATACAAAATTTTAATCTGATTAGGAATAATTGTGGAATTATGCTTTACTGTCACTCCAAACAACAAACGATAGTATCCATTTCTCTGTTTACATTATAAGTGAATATGACAATGTCGACGTGGAATATATTTATTGGCGCGTCGTTGTATTTTTAATCGAAAGAATACAATTTTGCCTCTATATTTACTATTCTCGTTGACGTTATTTTTTTTAAATATAATGTTAATATTTACTGTCATTAGCAATGAGTGAAATACTGCATTTATATTGATTATTTAATTGAATAGATAACTTCATAACAACATAAATTATTACTCTCCTTGAAATCAACATATAAACTATTGTATGTGAATGTAAACAATTGTCTATGAATTAAACAGATTCTATATAAAATTTCACTTCGAATTATTCTTTTTTGTTTAAGATATATTTGACTTAAAAACAAATCAGTTTGAAGCGGACGACAACGTAACGTCTCGCATATTTTGACAAATTTGCCAAACTTCTGCCAACTCTGTTTAAATCTTATTCTCGGAACAAAAGAGAGATAATGATATCGGTATCGTTGAAGAACGAGATAATAAGAGAGTGGAAATGCTCGTTTAATGGACTCGCGGTAAAATAAATTAATGCTTCTGAAAATCCGATAAGCCTAATTTTTCGTTACGTTCCTCTGAACTCTTTATCGAGTTTTGCTTAATACTTGAGCATATAGTCACGCGACGGGAAGCTAATCTCTTCCTAACGAAAAGTCTCATTTTTCCAGAGGGAAAAAATGATAGGGGGAGCCGCTGAAAAAAACTTGGAGCAGCGCGCCAGCAAAAAAAATATATTAACGTGCCAGAGGAAAGGAAGGGAGTTCCAGGAAAAAGGAGGAATGGCGGCGGAGCTCAGTGAGACGAAGAAGAGGATTAAAGTAAATAAGGAAAAACCATATACGGGACTAAAATTTATTTTTTCACGAAATAAAGTCTTTCGATAAATCTGCCGGCCTTGGCAGAGGGGTGGTTAGCGTGTCTAGCTCCCAATGCCAGGGTCGCGGGTTCGAATCCCGCCGAGGGCATGGTCGTATGTGCTTGTTGTATATTATAACACATGTAATTTGGAGAAATCTGTTTGTGTTAAATAAATGATTGATTGATTGATCGAATATTAGAATACGATTAATTCGTTCGTGGAGGCTATACAAAGACGTTTTCTTCGAAAATGAATTTTATAGAAAAAGAACACTGTTTTTCTTTCTTAGGTTGATTATCATGTTAGACGTGGTTATTTTCTGACTATCATAGGAATAATTCAGCCCTGCAGACTTACCTCAATATTATAAGACGGATTTTTTTGCGAAAGTTTTCAGTCGAGCTTACAGAATACCTTCGCAAATTATCTAACACAAGATATTTTAACAGTGCAAGAGATGGGAAAATAAACACCACTAGATAAAATACTCTACGACACTTAAGAATACTTTCATAGCTTATTCCCTTATTATATTGTATATTTACCCTATCACAGGTCATATGACATGTTGACAAAAAATCATACACAATTTCAATGGCTTAAATTTAGTTGAACTGTATATAAAGGCCGTATTACATACTGACGCTTTCCGCGAGTATTGTCGTAAAAGAGCCTACCTATGCCCGGGTAAAGCCTCAACGTGTAATGGGCTAAGCACCCGAGGTTTTACGTCGGGGAAAACTTCAGACGAGATAGATATTTTACTCGGAGCCTGGCGTAAAGGCTTCGCGTCTAATAGCGCTGGCGTATTCCGCTACCGCGCATGCGCCAGCATGAGTCCGTCCGGCCGTACGCATATATCAGGAAAGAATTGGCTGAACAGATTTCAACCAAATTTTATACATAGAATGCTCACATAAATTAATGACCAAAATGGCATATTTGGACGGAATCGACTAAGCAGGAGTGCCACAATTGCAAAGTTAAACTTTTAGGTAATTTAGAATTTGGAAGGAATTGGCGGAACCGATTTCAACGAAATTTTGTGTGAATGAGGTGTACAACATGAAAAAAAATTAAGATTTTAAGTACAGATATAGAAATCAGGGCTGCCACAATACAAGGAATAAAAAAATCTTTTTACATGTATTTATGTTGAACTGTGCTAATCGATTTTAACCAAATTAAATACTTATAATGTACCCATATATATATATATATATATATATATATATATATATATATATACATATATATATATATATATATATGGATGTCAACAAGGTGTTGGGATGAGGAAACCCAGTGAGCACTCACCAATCAGACCACTTCAGGTTGGCGAGGCCCCGGGGATGTCGAAGCGACACACGTAAAATAACACAAAAACACAGAAACATCACAAACGTAAAGCTTTCGGAACTACTCTCTCTGTTGCTGAAGAAGGAGTAGTTCCGAAAGCTTTACGTTTGTGATGTTTCTGTGTTTTTGTGTTATTTTACGTGTGTCGCTTCGACATCCCCGGGGCCTCGCCAACCTGAAGTGGTCTGATTGGTGAGTGCTCACTGGGTTTCCTCATCCCAACACCTTGTTGACATCCATATATTCATTTTACCTTTCCTTTTCCGTAAGTTGTTATTTATATATATATATATATATATATATATATATATATTTCAGTAATTTAGGATTTGGAACGAATTGACTGAACGGATTTTAATTAAATTCTGTATATAAGATTTTTACAACATACTATGATGAAATCAAAATGTTTAAAGCAGAGCTAAAGAGCAGGGCTACCACAAAAAAAATATTTCTTTTACTGGTATTTCTAGAGATCTGACCGCATGGATTTTAACCAAATATCGTGTGTATATATATAATCTTCATATAAATAAATAACCAAAATAGCATATTTCAACCGCGTCGAGTAAATAGGGCTACCACAATATCAAGGTTAGGATTTTTCTGTGATTATGAATTCGGAAGGTATTGGTTGAACCTATTTCAAAAAAAATTATTTTGTAGGGTGAGTATAGGATGGCAAAACAAATTAACATCTTTAGAACGAATCTAAAAAGCAGGGCTACCACAATATAAGGAAAAATTATTTTCTGATTTCAAAGCAAATACCTTAGTATACGATTATACTATAATCGAGTGAAAAGATAAACCGTCTCACGCACATCCCTCTTTCTCCTTACTCCTTCCAAAAAGAACTTAACACTATTAAACATATTGCGCTTGCCAACGGTTATTCCCCTTCCCTAATAGACACTATCCTGTTCCGTAAACAAAAGAAATTGGCCTTTCAATAAAATCTTCTGCCCTTCTCCGGAGACCGAAACCAAACCTCGCTGGTTTCGCCTTCCTTATACAGGTCCTCTTTCCCTCTAAATCGCAAATCTTCTCCCAAAAAAACTTATCAAGACCCGCTTTCAATGGAACCTCCAGTTTAGGCCATCTTCTTTCCAATGGAAAAGATAACATCGAAAATCTTAATAAAAGCGGCATTTACAAATTGAGTTGCAATGATTGCGACAAATTTTACATTGGACAAACGGGAAGAAATTTTAAGACCCGTTTCAAAGAACACTTACATTGCTTTACTTCCAACTCCCAAAAATCCCATTTTGCAAAACACCTCATTGACCACAAACATTCTGCCAATTTTTGTCCAGAAAAGCTAGAGACTCAACCTTCTCGAACAATTAGAAATCCTTCACCACGTGAAGACCCATGCCAACGACATTATTAACGAGCATCTCTTCCCAACCCACTCCACGCTCCTTCCCTCGGTCTTTCCCTTGCTAAACAATTACCCCAACCGTCTTCTTCCCCCTCCGCCCACACCCTAAAAAAGTACCGTTTAAGAGACCCTCTTCCGCCCCCCTCTCCCGTTTTCTCCACACCTCCCTCCCCGATCTCGTCCATTTCCTACATATACGTTGTAGTGTCCTTATTCTTGACCTGATGATGACTAAGTGTTAGTCGAAACCGGTCGTCTGTTTTGTGTGAGTTATTAAAGTGGATTCTTTACTAAACATTTTATTCATTTTCCTAATAGATTTTTCTTTGACTATTTCTTTTATAACTGAATTAATAATCATGGGTACATTTATATTCAATTGGTTAAACTTAAATGAAATATTACAAGCACATATTACAGGAAATGAAGGGCCCATTGATATTCTCCGAGAATCATATTTGAAATAAACTTTACATTTTCTTTAGAGAAACGATATAGTTTTTTATAACCGTTGGTTATTGAAACTCGTCTTTTCTCGTATTTTGTAAATTTTCGTGTAACCATAAACTCTGCCATATCAATTTATATTTAGGGTCAATTATCATGAAAATAGAGTACTTCAAAATATCTTATCAATCCCTTTACTTCACTTAAAAATATATAAGCATATGCTTATAGCATTCAGCAAAAGCTCGGTTTTATCACCTAATTTTAAACAAATCTTTAAGAAAAATCACAAAAATAAGGAAATCCTTAGTCTTTCTAATAAAACTATATACTATTTTTTATTCACTCAAAATCAAGCATTTGCTTAAAAAATGACAGAAATCTTAAGCATAAGCATTTGATTATTCTTTATTCACTCGACCCTTTGAAATAGGCTACGATTCAAGAAACTAGCTTCTCGCTTTCGCCTGTAGAGGTGCCTCTGTTGGCGTAAAGCGTCGAAGTGTAATACGTCCATGGTTTACCCGAGTAAAAGCATGAATACGCCAATACTTGGATAAAGCGTCAGCGTCACGGCCTTAAGGCGTCGATTTAAGTAAACATGGCAATTGAATGGAATCAAACAGCCCCTTTTACTTGTCATTTCTTCATAATTATACCTTTTAGTTTAGGATAACCTACCGTATTCTTCATTGTCTTCATCTTGCGATTCATGCATAATACTGAATACCGAGGAATTGTAGAAGATATTCTCCCTCAAATGCCGGTAGCCTTAGTCGAATATTAATGTGAACATCTATGCAAACCTCTCCACTAATTAGTCTCAGAGAATTTTGATGATTAATTCCACCGTCGCTTGCCTCGTTCCAGGACGACGGATTATTTTGATAGCTTATTTCTAATAAGGATACAGGCAAATTCTTATTTTCACGAAAGCACTTAAAACCAGTATAATCTTTTTTCTGTAGAAAACTACCGACATTTCATTCCAACAGCTTTATCAAACAGCACATTCCCCGCGAGGTCGACCGAGATAATATGGAAAACCGTATTTTAGCGCGTAATTATTCCGATCCCTCTCTTAAATCGGAACTATTAAGGGTGTAAAAAAACACACTCAGCGATACATAAATATCACCATCCATGCCTTAAATTTAAATCTGAGATTCAGGCTCTAAATATTTCAACGGGTATTTCACCCTTTCAATCATTTGAACAAATAATCTGTAACGATCAGAATAAAGAAATCACAAAGCGTTTCAATTAATGTTTTTGGATTACTTAAACAGGCACGTATAGTAAATTCCCGAGTAATTTGATATCAAAGAGCATAAATTCCGATTAACCGGAATTTTTTAACATTCATAACTTTAAATAACTGATACAGTTGTCACTCCTACGTACCCATTCCTATCCTCTTTCCTTACGAGAATTCGGAGGGAACTTCTCTTCCTTCCATTCCTCAGAGTAAGGGAGGGAAAAATAGTAGCAGATAGAGAGATACAAACGAACGTTAAGTACGGTATTGACTTTTCATAACATTGGTAAACGTATTGTTTTGCTTCAGTTACTAAACTTGTGAACTTTCTCTTCTTTTAGTTCTTTCTTTGCCATCTTAACATATTTTCATTCATGTGCATTATGCCTAAATAGGAATGTCGATTAACCGGAATATCCGATCATCCGAAATGTGCTCAGTTCCGAGGAATCCGGTAAATCGGAAACTTTACTGTATACAATTCTTGAGCTTGAGAAATTTTGCAATATGTTAGGGAAAAGTGAATGAGCACGGAGGGATCTAAAATTCCATAGCTACTGGTGACAGTAGTAGGGAAAGGAAGACGGAAAGTGTAGCAAAATTCCACGGCTGAAAAACCTTCGAAGATTAACGACAATTTTGGGAATTAGCCGCCGTTCTCCCTCTCACGTCTCAACCTCCTTCCAACTCCCCTTCCATCTGACAGCCGCATTAAGAAATTTCTCACGCCCTCTCCATCCCTCTCCAAATGTCTGAGAACCTGGTTGGTTACATAAAGGATGGCCAACCGGGAACTAAGCTTCCTGGAAGTTCGGGCCGAAGAAATAATATTCCGCTGGTATCTTTCTTTGTTGTCCATCACAAGAGGGGGCACGGCTTAGCTATTTTATTTATCTCTTTCTTCCCATCTTCTTCTTTTTCTTCCAGTTAAATCAATTTTATCCGATCGGAAGAGTAACGAAAAGAGGAAGATGGAAAATTGTTGCCGATAGGTGTGTTTAAATAAATTAAGAGTCCGAGTTCGAGCATTCTTAGATTTGCATTGTTTCCCGTATATTTTGCATTGTTAGTGACTCAAAAATAACTATCTTGCTATATGGCCGGAATACAAGTAAGATTACGTAGTTCCAATTCCGAAAAGAACTTCTAGAATCTACTTTTGGTAAATTACCATTGGTGACGGCAGCTTTGTAGTTGAAACGTGCGTCTTTTTTTATTTTTTCTGTCTTTTGAAGCTACATTATTTATAAATGTTAAAAATATCAATTTTTTTATGTTCGAAGGCTTTCAAAATACAGGCACTTGCCATAAGATTTTAGCCCTAAATGGATAAATTGTGAGTAGTTTGACGAAATCATTTATGCTAAAATGCTCTCTTGCAAGGATTAACGAATACATATATACGTATTGCGTACTTTTAGATAATTTAGTTAAACATTTCATGTATTGGCAAAATGTTTCGTAATAATTAGATTGTATAGTAAATTATTTTAAATTGTTACAATTATTGATTTAAAGAAACCTGCTTGGGAGGCATCTAGGTGAATGTGTATAGCTGATGTTTTATGAAGCCATTAAATAAACTAACGCTATTGGTGAAATCCATGACGAATAATATTAGAAACTTAGAACTTAAAATTATTTTCTTCTATTCTCATTGATATTAATTTTTGAAGGAAATATTAATATAATCTAAGAAATTCAGCTCAACTTTGTGGTAGTAAATAACAACACTTAACAATGAGAAAAAAAAATGTAACTCCCGCAAATAGCATTATTTGCAGAAGTTGCAAATTATTTTTTACTCACTGTTAAGAAGGAAATATTAAGGCAGGAATTTACACTGTATCGAACAATTCTTATGTTGGAGATACTTCATTTATTGTGTCAAGCACAGCATAAGATAGAAAAAATTGCCTCTTATTTTTTGCACGCGTTGCATAAAAATTCCTTCTCGAGGAAAAATCTCGGAAACCCAAACACGTCGTAGAGTAAGTGAAGTAAGCAGATCAAGCTGTATTTTTTTCTGGACAAACTATCCCGCCAGAGGTTCTTAAGTGCAAGGAAAAAAACCCTCCGTTCCCTCCTCTATTTGGCGAATGAATTATGACCGCAAAAGAAAGTCCTTCCCACCGACCGTCTTAATTTGGGAGTCCGCGGTTAGGCTGGACGACTCCTTAAGGGAAACGAGGAGACGGATAAAAACGTTTTCTCCCTCGAGAGCGCGACAACTGAGATTGGACAAATTTCTGAAAGGGATTGGGTTGCGTGAAAAAGACGTTAGTTTTCTTTCCGCCGCTATCTCTCCTTCTCCCCGTCGCTCTGCTTCACACTTCAAAGGGTGGAAGTGAGAGAGGGATGGTGGGGAAAAAGCGGCCATTTTCTCGACGGCTTCGGTCTATTAAACGCTGAGAGCTGTTAGCGAAAGATGGTGATTGATGAGCCATGGAGAGGGAGGAGGAGGGAAGCAGCAGAAAAAAATAGCCTATGCAGCGAAGGAGAATCGAACCCGCAGCTGCCAGAGGCAAAATACCATCGGAGGAAATATTTTATTTTTATTTCAATATTGGGAGAAACTTTAATTTTTTTGGAACGAAACCGTTTGTCTTATTTTTGACGTCGCGTCTTCTTTTCTTTGCTATAATCTTTCTTGCAAGATTTTAAGCTCCCAACGGTTTGTCGAAATTATTAGTTTTCCCATAAATATTATTTATAGGAAACCTAATAATTACTGACCAATTATAATTGGTCGGTAATTTGATTTTTTTATCTAGGTGTTTGTTCATTACCAATGAAAAATGGCTACTGATTCAGAATCATAAAAATATGTAAGTGATGATTTTTGTTCTTTCTTAGGATAGTTTATCTGGTTGGAGAGTTATGTACTCAAATAATTTAAAGTTACAACTCAAAATTAACAGAATTGGAAGTATTTAATCTGTATCCAGGATAACTATATTTGCGGTAGAATTAGGATGTTACTTTATAAATTTGAAGATAAAAATTGGGAATCCAATCCAGAGATTCCTCAAAATAAAATCTTATATCTGAGAAGATTATGCAAATCGAACAAAAGTAACGCGATGAATTTCCTTAGTTTCATTCCTGATTTTTGCTTTAATTTCCGGAAGTTCTGAATAAAATTGTCCCATTTCCCCATTCAGAATTTTGAAATCTTATTAAAGAGGACCCGGTTAATCAAAAACTTCCCACGCCCAACGAAAAAGAAGTAATTATACAATCGTAACTTTTCAATTCGCCTCTATAATTTGAAGAAACGCGTCTAAAAATGGACGATTCAGGATTTATTTAGAAAAGTTTAGCATACAGATCGAAAAAATAATCTCCACCTGCTATGGATTGAAAAATAATGGAAGTGCGAGAGAGAGAGAGAAAGGGACAGAGAGTGCATGAAGAGTGAAGAATATTTTCGAAAACTCTCAGGACTGGAGGAAGGACATTTATCAATAAACACTGTCCAAAGGGATAAGGATTAGGGAGATGGATTCGAAAGGGACGAGATAGGGAAGAGAGACGGAGGAGGAAAAAATGAAGATGTTGGTATTTTGAGCGTGCGGGAGGGAGGAAAGAGAGAGGCGCGATTATTCCACGGTGACGAGGAGGGAAATTTGGATGGGAGCAAAAAAAGGAGGAGATTCTCTCAAAAAGTAGGGTAAGGGAGAGTGACGGAGCAGAGATAATTTCGATCGATGCCGCAGCGTTGATCGAGGGAAGCAGGAAGCGCGGGGGAGTTGGGGGAAGACGGAAGGAGTTTTTTTCTTAGAAAGTGGGTGAGGAAGACGGTTTTCGGGCTAAGAAAGTTATGAAAAGGTAAATGACAGGTGAAAATAGAGTTTGCATGTGGGTGAGAAATGAGAATAAGTTATGAGAAAGGAGAGCGGAGAAAAGAGAGTAAAGGAAAGAGAAGGGAGAGCGGAGAAAAGAGAGTAAAATAAAGAGAGAGAAGGGAGAGCGGAGAAAAGAGAGAAGGGAGAGACAAGTAGGGTAAGAGGGAGGCTCTCGGAGTTTAACGGAATTGGAAAATGATGGGAGAAATATCTTATTGTATGGAGGCATTGTGTTGCGTCGAGGATGGAATCAGAAAGGAGGTAGGAGAAAGGATTTTTCCGGGGAAAGGATAGGGAGGGGGGGGAGGGAGTGAGAGGGGAGGGAGAGGGAGTGAGAGGAGAGGGAGGGAGAGGGGAGAGATGGAGGAGAGGGGAGAAGATGGGGGAGAGCGGGGAGAGAGGGAGGGGGGTATGGGGGAGGGGGGGTAGAAATAAAGTAGCGGCGGGGGAGAGGACAGAATAATTTTGATATTTTGGTGCAGGTGAATCGATGGATAGCTGTAGATGAGCGCAAACGGGGAACCAAGAGTTTAGGGGAGAAGAAATTTCGCGAGTAAACAAGAAAGAAAAGGGATAAAATGAGGGAGTGGGACAGTTGGATGAGCACGATAGATGGAGGATCAAGATGTGGGGTATAGAAATTGGGTTTATAGTACGTAATTACGGAGGAATTTGAAAAGGGAGGCGTGGGTGAGAAGCGCAGAATGGGAGGAGGTAAAAGAAGACCTTCGGACGGAGTTAGAGAGAGATAAGAGGTGAAGATTTTAGCGAGAGATAAGGAAATGCGTGAAGGAGAGACTGGAAGAGCGATGATAGGAACGCAGGAGAGAGAGAGAGAGAGAGAAGAGCTTGGATGGGAGAGAGGGACGCGGGAGATACGGAAATTAGAGTGGGCGGGATAATGATGGAGAGAATTGGAAAAGGTAAGGAGAAGATTGCGAAAGGGTGAAAAGCAAGTGACAAAAATATCCGTTGAGGTGGGAAGAGCAACATGTAAGAGAAGCACGGTAGAGATAGTCAAGGATTGCAATTCCTATCATTTACCTAGGCGTTCATGTTTCCTGAAATATTGGGCCACTGTCCACAGATGTAGTATATATATATATACACACATACTATCGTAATTGTCAATCAAATATGATGGGAATGAGAATTTAGTGTTAAGTTGAAACAAAATTTAAACAATAATAATAAAATTCCCATTATTGAATGTTCCAGAAAGTAAAAATAGTTTTGGAGAAATAAAGGTTTTGTGGAAAAAATATTAATGAAGATTTATTCGTTAATCATCACGCCAGACAACTTTAAAATTCCCAAAACTATTTTTACTTTACGGAACATTCGATTGGTAGAAACTTTTATTTATTTTTTACTTTTTATTAAAATAAATGTATTTAAATATAATTTATCCGTTTTAGTAAAAGATTAAAAACACTTATTCGCCTTCAAAACCTTCAAAAATTTAGCAATTTTAATCTCTATATCTGACTTATATATCATTGAATAATAGAATATTTATTTATTATCGTTACCGTCATATTATTTATCGTAACCAAGGTGTTGTTTAAACTTCAAAACATCATTGAAATTTCTTGAGTAGGTGGACAGATGCGACTCGAATTTATAATATCAGTCAATCGTAAGAAATGACACAAAATCGGGAACAATGCAAATCACCTTGACTCTTTCAGGCGTTCTATTTTCAAGTCTCGAATTCCTAATTTTAATATGCAAATCACTAATATGATACACTCATACCCGTGTTATTCAAATGGAAAAAATAAACCCTCCTGGTGTCGACCTCGTGATCTTATGAAGGAAAATGACTTACATAAATGATGCCAGAGATCCAAGTATATCGCGAAAAAATAGTGAAAATTGTACCAGCCATTCTCATTTCATTCCACCCAATGCTTCCCAGAAAGGGGAGCGTTCCTGATAAACACGCAAACAAATAGATCAAGACTACTATTATACTGCCCAGGTATATATATCGTCCATACTGCCCACCCAATCCTTACCTCTATCTCTCACCAGACCCCCTTCACCCATCCTCCGATCCTCTCCTTCCGCCGGGGTCTCAAATTGGGAAATGTCCTGTGGAAGAAAGAATCATCCACATCCATCCCTCCACCTGCTGTCCCATTCCTGGGGCAAACCCCGCTGATTCACATGCAAAATCCACCTACACTCATATTTTTTTCTCTGCCCCTACCACCAACATAACCTTCTCCATTACCTTTAGAAGCTATTACACCACACATAACGTCATATACCTCCTCAATTGCACCCTATGCCACGCATTTTACGTTGGCCTCACCAACAACCCTTTAAATATCAGAATGAGAGGCAACCGGAACAGCCTCAATCTTAAACGTCCCCTTCCGGTGGCCCCACACGCCAATTCCCACTATGTATACTTCAACAACTGCTATTAGCGCCCTACCAGACGACACTCTCGCCCCCCTACTCCGACACTGGGAACTTGCCCACTTACATCTCCTCGACTCTTTCTCCCCCTCCCAGCCTCAACCTCCGCTAACTTCATTGGCAATCCACCCTCCCCCTCCCCGCCTCCTCCAATCCCCAAACTCCTCACATTACCCTGTCATCCTCACACCCACACCCAGCGCGCCATTTAGCAGTTGTTCACTCACAGTCGCTGACGAAGGGCTCCAGCCCGAAAAGCTTCCGTTTTTGTTTTGAATTTCGTGTGTTACTTCGATATAGCGGCTATACATACCCTGGTAAGTGCCCACTGGGTTTCCTTAACACCTTGTAACCACCGTCATCACTACCCTTCATTTTCTTTAAGCAATACCTCGCTTTACGCGAGAGATAGATTTATGAAAATTTGGCGCTAAACAAAATTCGCGCGAAACGCGATCATTATCATCAATGAGGATAGGTTCCACGTACGTGAAAACTAAAGTGTAATATTAACAAAAATACGCCGTTAACCTATAAAAACAGCTTATTTTCGGCTTACATCCATCAACGCCAGATGCAAATCTTTACACTTTTTCATTAACCTATCTTCATCAGTGATTTTCAAATGGTATCTAAAGCTAAAAACCTCAATATTCAGGTAATAATATAAATATTTCTTGCATGAATTAAATCCCAAATAAGTCATTCAGGAAGTTTTATTTAGAAAGGCACTTTCCTTTAGGAATTACAAAGTCAAAATAAGTGTCGATCGAGTGAAAAAAGCGGTGTGCCGTTTTGGGGGTTTCTTTTATAGCATGGGTGTGCCACATCCTGGTTATAAATGGGGATTCAAAGACGACTCTAATAAAATCCAAAAGTCTGTAAGAAATTGAATTTCTAACGCAATTATAGTCAGGCGCGGATTTAGGGAGTGCGAGACCCCCAGACAACAGTGGTTTGCGAGTCCCCTAGGCGAGTCGTTTGCGAGGCCCCTAGGTGAAAGTAGTTTGCACGAATTAAGAAAACGTGTTCGAGTTCTATAGAGGAAAACGAGCTATCAGATTCTTAATATTTATTTGCAGACATATTTATAACATAGTGGGTGGGCTAATCAGGTCGATATTGATTGCAGCTCAAAGCATTTGTGTGGAATACTCAGATATAATTATTTCTTCAGTGATACCCATCAGTTGAGACTGGTCTTCCCCCAATATCGTTTTCGTTGATCGTAGTCTCAATTTAGGATATATGACCGGTTCTTTGTGTTGGGAATTATACATACTCGATCTATACCTTTCTTTCACGTTCTGACTCTATTAACACTAGGCCAGGGATGGCAAATACGTGGCACGCGTATGCTTGTATTTTTTGTATAAAATATGAAGTTTCTTAGAGAAACAAGTGGCACGCGAAAAATTCTGATGATTCGCATTACTTTCTTGGCACGCGACACAAACATCATTTGCCATCCTTGGCCTAGGCGGTCGCCTAGATCGCCTGGCCCTATACCCGCGGTCTCTTCGGGTGATCCACAGAATACTTCTCTCCATGCTCCTCTGCCTTGTTTGCAGGCGCTGGATTATTCTAGGATTCATGGTCCATGTTTCACATACATAGGTCATAACAAGCAGAACATATTGGTCACACAATCTCCTTTTCAGAAAGACTGGAATACTTGATTTAATGATTCCTTCCAAAAGCACTACATGTCATCTTCATTCTCCGGTTGATTCTTCAAGAATTGATCTGCCGGTAATGATGAGTTGACCCAAGTAAACATAATTTGTTACTTCTTCTCGAGATTTGTGAAGGAGCTGTATAGTGACCTTTGTTTTATTAAGATTCATTCTAAGCGCAGCTTCTTGGCTTGCCTGCTCCAGATCCTCAGTTCTTCTACGGAGTTCTTCTGAGCTTCCTGCGAACAGTATGAGGTCATCAGCGAATCTCAAGTGACTCAGATATTCTCCATTTACCTTTATACCCTTTTCTATCCAGTCTAGCGTTTTGAATACTTCCTCTAGAGTTTCTGTGAATGATTTAGGAAACATGGTGGCTCCTTGCCTCACTCCCTTTTCGGTCTTAACCCTCGAGTACTCGAGCTATAAATTGACGTGAGTACTCGCGCTGTGTCGAATCGACCCATGTATTTAAAGCTTGAGAAATATTAATTAGAATTATTTGTAATCCTAAAGATCTCTCGGGACAAAATAACAAACAGTTTAATTGATTTTAAATAACTCATCAGCAATTCATTTGAATATATTTATTTCAAACCAAATATTTTAAAGTTTAGCTGGTCCGAAGCACCTTACGTACAATCGTGATTGCAAAAACAAGACTTCTTATCCAAATATTTATCCCAAATTTTAGTCGTCTTTAAATCTAGCCTTTTCATAACAGTTGACACAAATGCTGGCAAAATGCTCATTGGAAATATGTTTGTTACAATTCCGAGAAATTGTTTTAGTTTTGCGATCCTTTTACGACGCACAAATTTGACATCGGGATCGCTAATTATCTAATAAGAGATGTTGTTTTATCTTGTTCTGGATTTAATTGGGCGGTCTTCTGGAGGTTTACAGGCTTTCCCTGCCGTTACCTCGTTGATATTTTCTATTTGACGTGCGTATTTCTATTGCGTCTAGCGTGTTCTTTCCAAGATATTTACTCTTCTACATCTTTAAATTTTCTATTCTGGGCCAATTAAAGCATTTAACACGTTTAATACATCATCAAACTCAGCTACTAGAATAATGAAGTTAAACGCATATCTAAATAAAAAGATATAAACAATTAAAGTTAGTTCGGATCGATGCGACCTATACGCGAGTACTTGAGGCCTATGGCACTTGTTTCTTCACGCAGCTGGACAGAAGATATCGCGTTTTTATAGATATTCTTGATTAAAGTAATTTACGTTTCTTCCACCCCTTGTTTCATCAGTGCATTTAACACCAAAGAAGTTCGAATATAGTGGATTCCATGCCGTAGAACAGGGGTCGGCAACCTTTTCTGCATGGCGGGCCACATTTGCAGTGAATGTTTCGGAGGGCCGCATTGGGAGTCAAGAAAGCCTCGGCGGGCCGGATGAGCGAATAAATCAGAAGTTTTCTAGAGATTCTGTAATTTCATACGAACGAAATCAAGTCTACGTAATTTGCTAGCGTTAAAACTTCACCAGAAAAGGCTTTGAGACAATAATTTTACTCAGAAAATATAAAATTGCCCATGAGACATTTTCCTGATCACTTTTTCATTACATCTTTGCGGGCCGCATAAAGCGTTCTCGAGGGCCGCACGTGGCCCGCGGGCCGTAGATTGCCGACCCCTGCCGTAGAAGGAGCAGTGGAAAATGCCTCATTTTATTGTGCTGTGTTATAACAGATGTTAATATTTTTACTCGTTAGATCTTTCGAATAAGCGTGATGACTTCATCTCGTTAGTTTTTGGAACAGAACATTCTTCGTGTAATAGAATTCTTGCTTCGCGCAAGACATACATGGTGAATCGAATTTCTAATTGATGCAATCTCAATGTTTATTCTTGCTTTGCGGAATGAAGAAATATTTTTCCGTTGGTTATGGTTCCTTCTTTTTTAAAAGAAAGACAAATAAGATTCTATCCGTCATGATATGATAGGAATTACGAAGGCTTTCAATAAATTAGATTCTCTCTAACCGAATTTAAATTGTCAGGGTTTCTCAAAAAACAGTGTGGGGCGCGATTCAATTGGTTTTCGAGAAATTAATTTGGACATTACTGAGCAGAAAAAGTTAAAATTAAAGAGTTGAAACATTCTTCTAAAAAACAAATCTTACTTTTTGTATTATTAATTGAATAATTTAAACGATCTCTCGTTCTGGAAAACAACAGTATGTGGGGTTTTCGAAAGGTTGGTAAGGAAGTTGGACCATCGGGTTTATGATAGCCTTCAACTTCAAGTGAATGGATTTAACTTGAAATGAAAAATGAAACCAATGGCAATCGACGTTATAAGCTTCATACTAGTTCCACCACTTAAAGTTACATTACCAGTTTCGTTACTCTCTCTCTCTCTCTCTTCGTTGGCTTGGTAAGTAGTTTTACCACAAATATAGGCCGTCCCTCGTGATAACACCCACGTTCCCGGCCGGTCAGAAAGTGCTCAATTACAATGGGGGTTGTTAATTATATTTACATCATTTTAATAACTTGCGGTTTTTGTGATTTGCTTATAAGTTTAAAATTACTATAACTACTAATTAATATAAATACAATACAATAAACATGAAAAAATAGAAAATATGTACATTGGTAAGGTACGTAAGTCAAAAAGTTACCAGCTAGCTATTGTTATTTTTTATTTTTATTTTGCATTTTTCCTTTTTTTACCCCATTTTTGTTATTTATTTATTTATTTTTGGCTATATATATATATATATATATATATATATATTTAATTATTTATTTATTTCTTATTATAATAATATTATTATTATTTTTTCTTTACTTTTCCCCCTTTTTTCTTTTTTTTTGCAAAATAGCTTTAAATTGGGTAGAGCTTTTTGTACAATATGGGCAATAGTTATTATTATTATTATTATTTTCTCTTTCTAAGACTAAACTAAATATAATAAGTAATTAAATATCTTACAAAATAAACTAACTAATTATAAAGTATGCAATTGCTAAAATATATATATACATATACATATATATATATACATATATATACACATACATACACACACACACACAAACACACACACACACACACACACACACACACACACTATATATATATATATATATATATATATATATATATATACCATTTTAAAGAAAAATAAACATAAATTCTTATTCTTATCGTCAAAATTTGCCTTCGGTTCGAAATCGCTCAAGATATACGTTTAAATCACATTTATTGGAAAGTTTTAAGCTTTTTAAGGATATGTTACCTTGCCGACCGTGTCATTGCTAAACCTCGAGATTGTATTGTCGTCCTTATCTTATCTACTATAAATATTTTGAAGAATTTGTTTGTTTGTTTGTAAATTTATAACGCAACAACTACAGAACGTAGAAGCAAGATGAAGATGTCATTTTAACCGTAATAAAAAGTTAAGCAAAATGGGCGGGTTTTTAAAGCGATTTGAATTACCTTTTTCATTAAAGAATATTTTTATCTTTTAATTTTTTCCCATTTAAATAACATGGGAATGGGCGTATTGTTGGATTAACAATCTACTTGACAATCTTTATAAACAATGCCTAATATTAACTAAAAGAAATACTAAATACTTAATATAAACTAAAGTAGTGAAGAAAGAAATGCTATGGTTATGCAAAGATGGGAAATCACCAAAAAACTAGAAAACTATAACTGTTTCGAAAGCTAGATGGAAGACAGCTTTAATGTGCAATTTTAAGCGTTTTCGTTTTCTAAAAACGTTTTATGTATTCTACATATTCTCTATACTTTATAGACAGCGAAATATGTTTTTCATTAACATTGAAAATGAATCACTTGAAAATCTATATGTACATTTTGCTTTCCTTTCAACTGAACATTTGTGTGCATTAATTAAGCCAATTGAACTTATTACATTAAAACAAGACTTTCAATAATACTTTTTATCGCCTAAGCGGGTTTCAAAATCCGGGAACTAATTTTATTTCGTGGTTTTGACTTTAAAATATTCACGTGACAAATCAGACCCACAAAATCCGCCTTTGCATGGGATAATGTATGGGTAAGCTAAATTTGAATATATCTTCAAACGTGTTTTCACCGGTTGCGTCCCTGGAGCTTGCAATTCCTGCCAAAGTTTTTAATGTTTTTTAGATTCATGGCCACATAATATGATGCAGTTTATTCCAATAGAACTTAATTTGGGTGAAATTACTATATTTTAAAAGTGATTCCATCGAGTGTTTATTATGATTATTTGATAAAAAATACAGTCGCCAAATTTATCCCTAAAGGATGCAGGAAAAATTTATTTATTTGGGCTAAAGATGGGAAGAAAATAAATATTGCATACTATTAAGAACTACAATAAAAATTAACATGGTTTCATTGTCAAATCTTCCACAGTATTTTTTGTTTTGACATAAAAATCCGAGCAACGCCGGGTAATTTCAGCTAGTGCTATATATTTATGGAAAGCATGCTTTGAATGAGAGAGAGAAGGCGCCCGAATATTTTATAATTAAAATCGTGTTTTCATTAATTTCTTTTCAATTAACTTCTCATTGAAGCTTTTATAATTAGCTATTATTGTAGTATATTTTCATATTTATTCTTGCAGTGAATCTTATAATTTACCGAAGTTATAAATTTGAATCGCAAATATAAAACACGCAAAAATCTATTTCTTGACATGCAGGCCTTTTTCGTTTACATTTTAATATATCTCAAGGTTGAGGTATTTAACGTATTGTTAGTTATGCAAAAAGAAGAATTTAAATCTCATTCGTAAATCTCCAAAAATTACGTTTTAATACGATTTTTCACGTTGTCACGCATTTTATTTATATTGGACCACTGTTGTCCCAATTGTTGAATTCCATTTTTGGCCTCATAATAAATGCACCAATTTAGTGCTTTAACACGGGTCAGACTTTTATACATGAGTAGGTATAACTTATTTATTGAATCTATTGAGTAATTAGAGGGAGGAAGGAAAAGAAAATGGGAATGAGCAGAAACTGAGAAAGAGGAAGAGGACATAGCATTTGTATAGGATCAAAAGGAGCTGCAGTACAAAAATAACAATAATAAATTATAATTGATTATAAAATATGTTATACTATTGAACCATGCGCTATTGCCAAATGGTGGGAATTCATAAAACTAAATATAGGTCACATAATTTTCAATTAATTTACAACAAATATTTCAAACCGAATTTCAAATAGGATTGAAAAAATAACCTTTTTATGACTTTTATTTAAATTTCTTTAACTAAAAAGATTTTTCTAAAAAAATTTCAAAAATAATATAGGAATAATTTTGAAACGAGAAAAAAGTCTGCTATGACCGGGAATCGAACCCGGGTCTTCCACTTGCCGGGCGGATATTCTACCACTGAACTATCGTAGCAGATCATTTTTTTCTCGTTTCTGAACGCGGATGGTAGAATATCCGCCCGGCAAGTGGAAGACCCGGGTTCGATTCCAGGTCATAGCAGACTTTTTTCTCGTTTCAAAATTATTCCCAACTTTACAGCTTATGCCTGTCTGCATAGGATCTTCGGATCACTTTATTCCACCAAAACTAATATAGTTAAAATAAAAGTGCGATCTTAAAATATAGTTAAACTCATTGCAGTTCATGTATTTAGTTAATAGTAAGTTACTGCACAATTTTCCTTTAAAGATAAACTGACAGTTCGTTCACATTTTATCCTGTTTTTTACGAGTTAGTAAGAGTAAAATAATTCATTTATTAAGTTAAATTCTATACGTTTTAAATAAGTTATAATTTGCTCAAATATTTCAAGTAAATTTCAGCTACGTCTTTATACATTATATCTTATTATTTTGATTTTCCTCTTATTTTCAGCAAATATTTTAATAATCATTGGTCTCCCTACTAATAATTACTTAAACAGTATAATTAAAACAAAGATAACTTTCAAAAACACTGATTTTTATTGTACATGAAAGCCAAACCAGATCATAGCATATCTTACTGATTTTTCATATCGAAATCATATATATATATATATATAAATATATATATTTGGAATACTTTTATGATAATCCCGTTATATTTGACGGGCAATTACGCCAGTATTTGATAATTGTTCAGCTCACCCTAAGGCAGAACTTATGGTCAAAGACAATGTGTCTCTGATTTTTCTACCTCCAAGCTGCACTTCTCTAATACAGCCTCAAGATCAAGGCATATTACGATCGCTGAAGTTCCGGCATCGATCTAATTACATGAGGCAGTTTCTCAGTGGTCTGAATTCGGGGAAATCAGTCACGGAAATAATAAAAGAATACATTCTAATTTGAGCACTTTCTCGTGCATGGGAAAGTTTTCCCAAATCCATTTTTTTAATGCATGGTTTGAGCTATGGCCTGCTTTAAGGTTTCATGATGACGAAATCCCAATTGCGGATTTAAAAGGGTTCCAAATTTTGCAAGAAAAACATATGATGATTGTGTTGCTTGACTATGCAAAAGGTGTCAATAACTCTGAGCTTAAGAAAATGGAAATTGAAATTTTAAAAGATTGGATATATATTGAACAAGATACTCCAGTTGTGCATCATTTTACAGACCAGGATATGGTATAAATTTGTGACAATAACAACAAAAGTGAAAGTGAAGCCGAAGATGATGAAGCTGAAATTATTCGAGAAAGGATATCCATTGATGATTGTATTTATCTCGCGACTCGGCTCATAGCATGATTAGAACAGCATAGTTTTATCACTGAACAGTAAGCCATGAACATTTACATGCTGCAAAGTCAACTCGTCCGTGAAAAAACAAAAAACATGAAGCAAGCACGTTTAACAGATATGTTTAAAAAGTGACACGGAAAATTCAAAATCTTCCACTTCAGTCTCCCACCATGTAATACCTGACGCCACGCCTAGCAGTAACCGAGATGCATCAGCTGTTCACAACTAAACCGAACGCGACAATTTAACTGGTGCGTAATTCCAAGCGCTGTTTTCCTTTTCATTAAAATGGGATTATTTTTTATTTTCTCATGCCACAAATGTATTTACCTATCTACTTTATATGTGTGCGCAGCCTCGTATAACATAGAAATTCATTGTATAGCTAAGTTTATTTCATGTTCACTTCATGTGCAGTTTGCAACACGTACGTTAAATGTTTATATTTCCAAATTCGCAAACATAATATTCTGCATTATTTCTGATATCCATGTGTAATAATTGTATAACTTAATAAAATTTGTTATTAAAACATCGGCTACTTGATTGAAAATACCTATGAATCTAAAAAACCGTATGTTACCGCGCAGCACCCATGGCCCGGAAAAATCCGTGATCCGGCTTAGCCCATATCCCGACGGTGCCGGATTCGAGGTGCTCGACTGTACCGCTACATTTTGATCCGTAGAGAATCGTTTATTTTATAACGGGGGGCATCACGTGAAGGTGAGGTTAGCGTTTAAATGAGAGAGGCGTAGTAAGTTAGCGTTGGGCTGTGCATCATCATTCTACATAAACATATATTTTATATAAAAATGTAATCTAATTGATTATTGATACTTCGAAAATGACATTAAAGTTTAGCACACGAACAAATTTTTATTAAAATTTGAACGTTTTCCTATCTGCCTCTGCATAGTTCTCAAAATCTCAAACTCTTTGTGAATAAGTGGCATAAATGTGGAAATGCATGCTCAAAGTTTCAGGTTTCCATCTTTCATACCATCGGAGGTGTAAGTAAAACAATGGAAAATTCTTTAAAATATACTTCACTTGAGTAATTGTAATGTAATATTTATACCCAAGTTCATTCCTTCGTAAATTATCCATTCTTTTTCACTTACGTGGGCACGATAGGGAAATCTACGTATTTATGTTCATATTTTCGTCATTGATAACCCATTTCCTTCATTTACTATGTTTCGTATGCACACGAAAGGAAATTAAACGTATTTGCGTATTATATTTGTAGTAGATCCCGTTTACTTCAGTTGCTAATAAAGATTGTTTTCGTTGACAGCAATTAAGAAAACCGTGTAAAAAAGTTTTTAAGCTCATAATAAAGTACGATTTTCTTGTTGGATTTTTCTCAGAATTTTCAATAATGAGTGTCATTAATGTAAAAATGTACGCTCAAACGTTCAGCGTTCCATATTTTACACCTTCGGAGATATTAAAAAAGAAAAACAAAATTTAAAATATACCCCAAACCAAACTTTTATATTTTTCAAATTTCAAATCTAAATAAAATCAAATGGCAGCGGTACATAAATGTACCCTCGGAGTTTCAGCTCTCTATCGTTTACGGTTTCGTCTCAATTTTAATTTAACCAGTTGCACAGACAGACGCCATAGTGAAACTGTAAGCGCATTTTTAATACGCTAAAAAGTACATCGCTTCTTAATGCGATACTATTAATTGTCTTATTCATCTGCGAACTACAGAAAAGTTCAGGGATAACGAGATTCGGGTACGCGATAAGTTGTGTTTCCTTGTGTTACAGATGCATGAAGTTTTGGAAAGAATTACCTAATCCATTGCCCTAGAGTTTTAATTTATTTTTCCATATATAATCAATCTCGATTTTTAAATTTTATCTCGATCAAAAATAATAATTTCATTCCCTCCTCTTATTTTCAGTTTTTACTGCATCGTATCAAAACTCGCTTGATTTAATGCAGTTTTCTCCAAATATATCACATTGTTATTATCTGAATTTCACATTATCTATTTTGCTATGTGGTTAAGACATCACGCGTACAATTTTATCATTTTATTTTTTAAATGGCTATTTTTGTAGTGTAGTGTAGTGTAGTATCTGGACGAATGTCGAAGAGTTATTTAATAGAGCGATAGATACTTTCAATAATCAGGTGGTTTCAAATCCTCCGTGAACATGGGAGTTTACATTTTTACTTTCTCCATACGTAGTATAGGGGAAAGTATTGTATTCGTGAAAAAAATCGACTTCGAGATTTCAACGGAAATACACGTTTTGAGGTCCCCTGAACACGTTTTGACCATTTTTACTTTCTCCATATACGAGTATAGGCGAAAGTATTGTATTCATGAAAAAAATCGACTTTAAGATTTCAACGGAAATAAACGTTTTGAGGTCCGCTGAACACGTTTTGACCATTTTCTCGATGCTGTGAGAGATAGCTTTTTTGTGGGTGCTCTAACTGAAAAACTAATAATCAGATCAACGCAAAATTTTATATTTAACATTTTTACAAAAGTTATAAGAACTAATTAGTTTTTGGTAAAAATCGGTCGACCGAAAGTGGGTGTTTATTCTTGTCACTTATCCGTTATTTTAAAATATTTGCTTTAATATTTGATATAAGTAAAAAAATGTACTGGAATAAATGTTGTAGAAAATTAAATTTCCTACAACCTTTGTTTGAAACATTATTCCATATAACGCAATGTTTAAGAGGTTGTTATATTATTAGCTGCCACCACCACGCCACCAACCGACGATTATTGATAATTGACGCTTTAGTTACGTCTTAGTAACGCTTCTTTTTCTTTTCTTAATTATTGGAGCTTTGTGGCTATATCCAATATCAGAAGGCTATGGTTTGAGTTTATTTCTGTTCTTTGTAAAGTCTAAAATTTTCTCGCAGTTTCTTAAAATATTTATTATTATGTAACCTATTTGGTATTTTTAGAAATATTACAAATATGGAGAAAGTCATGTGGTGGCCACATGAAATTTTTAGTATGAACAAGCGTGTTATGTCGACCTACGAACGCCCTTTATTATCCAATGGCAAATGATTTTGTTGAAATTTATTTGCCATTGCGTTGACTAGTCTCTCTCTAAAACACGTATTTATTGGCCGAATTAAAAAAAAACAACGGTAATTTGTGCTGATTCTTTTAATTTATTCGTGAAAGGGAAGGAAACAATTTAAAGAATACTCCATCATAGTTATGTAGAACACGTTGAAGCCATTCACATACGGAAACGATCATCCGAGGACCTTCAGCGGCTGTTAAATCATCCCAACCGCCGTCACAAATGGGAGGTCCATTAACCGAGGTTGTATCCTAGCCATCTGCCGTAGTTTCGTCTGCGTGCTCTCATTGCTCTGAAATAGTCTCCGATTCTCCTTCCTCTCTCCTCCCATGGAATGGAGCCATCTCGTAAGAATGGTGGTCCCCAGGGAAGGTCTCGTCTATAGCGAGCTCCTTCCATGTCGTCCTCCTTTAAGATCAGAGGAAGACAGATTGACGTGTTGCGCAACACATGGCATTACGTAGCTACAAATACTCTATGGAACCAGAAATGTCTGATGTTTTCTGTTCCTTTCTTGGTACATTTTTAATAATAATTTGGCAGGCGTAAAAATTGTTATATTTTTCAGAGATTCAGACTGGTTATGATTCATGCTAGTCTATTAAAAATTGCAAGGAATGTAATGTAATGAATGTAAATGTAATTGGAAAACTTTTTCTCGAGTGTTGCGACAAAAATAAATATTTTTGCATTACATGCTTTTATATACTTATACGTAAACCTGCGCTTATAGAACCAGTTTTATAACTGACAACAAGCAAAATTCTCTTGTCAAATATGCACTGTATATTTTTTTAGCTATTTAGTTTGAGTTTGGAGCTTAAGCATATCATACTGGTTGAATTCTTAGGGAAGTGTCGTTTCCATTAAATTTAATCACCAACGCTGCAGATAATATTTTCAATAAATATATTCGGCCATTTTCTACCTATATTTTCTTAGAATCGATCTTCATAAATTTGCGATTCAAATTTTTAGTGGTTTTTACATGTATATTCAATGCACTTTAATTACAAATCGCATTTAAGGGGTGGTATTTACTGAACGCCGACTAACGTTAATTTTGCCACAAACCGAAGTTGCTGCGCCTCCGAAGTTGCTTTGCCAAAGACGTCATCCGGAAGGATCCTGTTTGCGTAAACGTAATTGAATAGGTATTTAGGGTGCGTAAACTAATATTCCAGGCATGCCTCGCGTACCTGTCCTCCGTAGTAGTACAGAGGAAAACCATTTCCATCGACTTGCGGCGGGTATGGATAAGTTTCCTCCCATGACGGTGGCAGCCCGTCATCTCTCGGTATAATTCCCGCGGGCCGAGTCATGTCATCCTGACGGTAAGGCAGAGCGACCGCGCAGCCGATGAAAAGGATGCCGAGGCACGATGTAAGGAGAGCCATGTTGGTAGGCTGAAAGAGATGAGAGAAAAATTATGCACCGTTACTGCAGGCATGCACGAGAAAGAGCGTTAATTACCAGGGAGTTGGCAATTCTTATTCTTATTATTCTCGCGTTTAGATTGGAGCAACATTGTCAATTTCGTATCATGATTGCTGAGATGCAGCCTCATAACTGATGTGTCAACGTGATGTGCCAAAGTTTTAATATCCCTTAATCTACCTGGAGCCATGCATGAATGAACAAATCGTGTATCGTGTAGCAAAAACTCGATTGTGAATCTTAATGAGTTGATGGAAAGCATCAGAAAAGTCCTTCCTTCGTAGGTTACCAAACCTATATCTTCCACTTGCCGGGAGGATATTCTGAACTGGATATTTCTCGTTGTTTCGATGCGGTAAAGAAATAATTAGTCTGGTTCGACTTTCCAGTGGTGCAATTCCCGAACAAACTTAATTTTGAATCAAATACTTATATTAGTAATAACGGGAAATCACCTTTCTTCCTAAAATTTTTCAACTGACCAGCTATTCATTGCACTACCTCTCAGATACCCATTGCGCGTAGGCAAGAGGGAATCAGCAGGTCGTAAAAAAAAAATTCCCGATCAAGGCAGAATCTATTTCCCAATATCCGTCATCTCTTATAATCTAGCATAGTATGCTCTAAGACATGGAAAATGGTTGCCTAAATCATGTGTAAGCTTAAAATTTGCGCGAAACCGAAAAAAAAATCACCAAAAAGAAACAAATTTTAATAATTCGGGACTAACCTTCCCGATATTCAGCAACTAGTCGGTATATTGCTGGATCTTCAGTCCTCCATGGACCTTTTAAACTACTGATAGCTTTCAAGGACGACATATCCGTTTTATACCGAATCGGAGCAGGTGTGCGAGCGAAGAACTTTTTTCGAGGTTGTCGTCACACCACCTCGTTTATGGAATATAACGTCGCAAACTAAAGAATTTTCACGGAAGATGCTCCTGAGGTTAAAAAAGGTACGACGATGTTGCTTGCGTCATGGTTCACCTTGTATCATTGCGCCGTAATATACGTGCGATAAAATCGTTGCGCCGTGGTGTGAAATGATATGCGATCATACTGCCTTATCATTTAACCTTTAAAGCCATATAATTCAGTTTTCAGGAGTGATCATTACCATGCATTTTGTATGAGAGTCATGAACCACCGAATATTTTATGTAATTTTGAGAGCTTCACTTTATAGCGATTAAGATAATTGTTTTCAGAATATTTTCCGTTTTATTCTTTCAGTTATAATTGATTGATCATAGAGAAAAGTTATTTGGGCTTACTCATTAGTCATTTGCGTAGGAAAATGAAACGCGATTGGTCGGGTGGAGTGAGAATGACGCCACTTTGATTTTTATTTCAAGGAAAAAGAATAGTCAATAAAGTAAATTGTTAAGGGTGACGCCATTATTTTATATAAATTTACATAAAATATTTCAAAATAGTTCCTATTCCTTAACATTCAAGCTATATTTATAATTCCTATTTTTTATACTCGCCTCCCACAGTCTCAACAGTTTCTTTCTGCGTTTTTCGTCCTCATACAGAAATCCTTTTTATAGATCATTTCCGATGCAATTATTACTACTACTTGGTATTTTTTCACAGATTCTTTAGAAAGACTTTCGGTTTGATATTATACAATTAATATGGGGAAGTAGTTTGATCTACTGAGTATTCTAGTAAAATATTTAGAAATAAATTAATTGAAAATAGTTTTGGAATTCATTTTTAGCCTACTTTTCAGAATGGAAATGGGCTTATAGTTTCGTCGTTGCGTCTGTCTGTGCGTCCCCCTTATTCACTTTTGAATCAATAGACAGATTTTCATGACACTCGGTGGAAATCTCTTTCTACTGGGGCCGAGCTCCCGAGGAAAGTTTTTGTTGCGAATATTGAAAGTCCCGGGTTCGATTCCAGGAATTATCCTTCCCTTTTGATTTACATGGAAAATCTGAAATCCATCGTGCAGGATAATTTTCTCTTGTACATTATAACATCTTAGAATTGTAATATCGGAGCAGGATTTTCACTATTCTCTGAGGAAAGGAATGGAAATAGTAATTTTTACCATAGAATTATGTTTATTGATCGTATTTATTCTAATTTCGTATAAATACTGGAATTTTTGCAGTTTTTATTACTCATTGTAACGACTATTTTGGACGCGCATTCGGTATAGTCTAGTATTAAAAATACACGCGTTATTTTTGCCACTCAAATACACGTGATCAATTTAGTTTTCCGTTCAAATGTATTTGTAATATTTTGTGACGCAAAATTATGAAATTTAGGAACGCGGCGATTTTAAAGCTGTAAAAGCCAATATAAGCATTAAATAAATGATTAAGTGGAAAGTAGGCATCATAAGTTCCATTTGCATCATCTTGTTAGGTTATATTTTATTACCATGAACTACTTCCTGCATTTTTCGCAGAATCCGAGCTTAAGTTTTCCGAATCAATTTCTTTTATTAGATCGAGTGCTTTTCCGCTTTGTTACTTGTTTGAGCTCACGGTTAATCTTGACCCACCATTTTCAGTACCCCTCTCATATGCACCGTCTCTTGAGATAAGTGGTGACGATTTTGAATTTGGATTTCTGCTTATAAGGGTATTTCTCTCAATATCACGTCGCGCATTAACAAAATAATCTTTCTGTAAAAGTTTTTGATGAATTCTTCATCTTTTGTCATATTTAGGAAACTCTACTTTTATTGTATGATAATTAGAATGAAATTAGACGATGTTTTGTTTGAGATTTCCCGTTGTATGTAAGGGGAATGTTAAGATGCGTGGTCGAAATGGTTCGAAAAGAGAGCAAGTAGGGGGAGCATTATTTTGAAAGGGAAATTTTTTGGATGGTTAAGCGGAGTTTTAATGCCTTGGACTTTATTACTTTCAGTGAACTGATCTCGAGAATCAAATTATACCGAAATCTTATATTAAAGCAAATTATTTTTAAGGGTTCTCGGTGCAACAAGTCATGGGCGTATATGGCCGAGCTATCCATCTTGTTCGGAGATAATGTCAAAAGGAATGTGGTCTCCAGGCTCGCCAGATTTGTCGCCGTCAGACTTCTTTGTGTGGGGTTTTATCAAAGACAATGTCTACAACAGCAATCCACTCACTCTGAATTAATTTAAAATTAACATATCCCACGCCATTTCCAACATCACACCCGTCACGCTGCAGGCAATGTCTTCGAACATGCTTCGTCGTTCTCAATTATGTATTGTGACAATATAAGTAATATCAGACAATAAAGGTTGTTACTTCTAAATTTCATGTCTCTAGCACTCTTTTAATCGAAGTTATTATAATTTTCATGGGTTCTCATTTAAAACGATCACCTTGTATTTACATAAAAGAAGAAGCGCACATTCTTATTAGTAACAAAGATCGGTGAATTGTCATTGAGGGCGCCATCTTTGCATTTAAATGCTCATCTCAGCCATTTTGCGGCAACAGGGATTGCCAAGATCGTTTGTTGGACGCAAGACACTTTTGAACTTGATAAGTTATTTCTGAATATTATTTTTGGATTTATATTTTTAAAGGTGGAAAGATGACACTTTGAGTGCACATTTCCATATCGCTGCCACTTATTCTTGAAAAGGTTCATTTTTGAAAACTATACAGCGGCGGATAGGATAATGTTCAAAATTTTAATAAAAATTTGACCGTGTTGTCATTTTGGAAGTATCTTTTATCCAAAAAAGTATATTTTTATATATAAAGGTTCTTTGTGTAAAAGGATTATGCGCACTACAACGTTACTTATGTATTAAACGACTCGCATATAAATACTAACCTCACCTTCACGTGGTACTCCCGTTATAAAACAAATGAGGATCTATTGACCGAATATGTGGCGGTATAACCGAATGAAACATTAAAAACGCGCTAATTTAGCCATATTCATGGGTAACTTTCTATGTGTTTATAATAATGGCAGTAAATTTTTATTGACTATCCCCTCTTGTTCGAAAGTGCATTTATTGCATCTTTTTCCGCTCTGATGTACTTGAAATTGTTTTGAATAAAAAAGCGTAAATGAGTTGGATATCTTTACCAAATTATTATCGTCTTCTATCCAAAGTAGACCTATAAAAACTCATATCTTGCCAGATATAAAAATGTAGGCATATCTATTACTTTATCGTAAAAAAAGTAAGGTAAAGCTATTTGATAATGGTTGTAATAACTGTCAAGTTTTTGGTGTACATTTTATTTCTTCACAAATTTAATACCGTACAAATAATATTTTAAAAAACAACGCCATTCAATTTCTTTTTCATAAATTGTAAGATTTCGAAATAAAATTCAAAGATTTTTCAGCTATTGAACAAAAGAGCCTAATTTATGATGGTTATTTTTCCATTGCGCATCATCAAGGCCGTGGAAAAAAATATTTGCCTCAATGGCCTGTGGACGATAATAACATACAAGAAATATCATCATCATAATTCGGTCCAACCAAATGAATCATTGGTCGAATCGATACATATCACGGACAAGATCTGTGTAATTCATTATGGTCCTAATGTGGCGACGTCTTCAATCACGCTATTATCCGTCGTCACTTCACCATTTACTGTTTGGTCCTTGTTTTTGTCTCCTTTATTCCCTTTATTGCCACCCTTACCTCCTCCTTTTCCACCTCCTCCCCCTTTGTTGCCGCCACCCTTGTTACCACCGCCCTTGTTACCGCCACCTTTCCCCTTGCCGGCTCCGCAGCCGTCCTCTTCTGCGGTAACACCCTGGTCAGCAGAAGTGACATTTAATCCGTCTTCGGTAACACCCTGATCATCTTGGGTTGCTTCTTCTTCATTTTGCTTCCCACCTTTCCCCTTGCCACCGCATCCTTTGTTACCTCCACCCCCTTTGTTTCCTCCCCCTTTATTTCCACCACCTCCTTTTCCTCCTCCGCATCCCTTGTTACCTCCACCACCTTTGTTACCTCCTCCCCCTTTGTTTCCGCCACCTCCCTTGTTCCCACCGCCCCCTTTGTTGCCCCCAGCTCCACCTTTGCCTCCGCCACAGCCTTTCTTTCCTCCTTCTTCTTCGTGCGTTTCAGTCGTGCCTTCTTCCGTGATAAGGTTATCCGCCTCTGTAACTGCCTCATCGTCTTGGGTGCCTCCCAGGTCATCCGCGTCTTTGCCTTGATCTCCTTGGATTTCGCCTTCCTCGTCGTGGTTACCTTCTTCGTTGCCGTGTTCTTCACTTTGGTGCTCTTCTACTTCTCCTTGGTCATCGTTGCTATTATCCGCAGCACCCTGGCCTTCGCTTTGGTCTTCTTTGTTTTCGTCTTCCTCATCGTGCTTATCGTCTACGTTACCACTTTGATCGTTTTGGACTTCCCCTTCGTCATCGGGATTACCTTCTAATTTGCCGTTTTCTTCACTGTGATGCTCTTCTACTGCTCCTTGGTCATCGTTTTTATCATCTGCAGCACCCTGGTCCCCTTTGTTTTCTCCTTTCTCATCGTGTTTTTCGTCCTCATTAACTCCTTGATCGTTTTGGATTTCGCCTTCGTCATCATGGTTATCTTCTGCGTTGTCGTGTTCTTCACTTTTGGGTTCTTGTATTTCTCCTTGTTCATCGTTGTTGTTACCATCCGTGCTGCCCTGGTCTCCGCTTTGGTCTTCTTGGATCTCGCTTTGGTCGTCGTGCTCATCGTCTACTTTGCCATTGCCTCCACTTTGGTTTTCCTCGTTTTCTTCGCTATCAACGTTGTTCCCATCTGCGTGTTCCTGTTCTTCACTTTGTTCCTCATTCATCACTTCCTGGTCGTCATGGTTATCGCCAGCATTGCTATGGTTTTCGCTTTCGTCTTGTTGGGTCTCTCCATGGTCATCGTGTGTTTCATCTGCTTGGCTATTGTCTTCATTTTTATTTTCCTCAATCTCTCCATTATTGCTGTCGTTGCCGTTCTTGATACCCTGGTTATCACTTTGATTCTCCTGAATTTCGCCATCTTTTTTGTCATTTATATCTATGTTGTCGCCCTGTTCATTTTTGTCATCATTCAAGATACCATGATCTTTGCTCTCATCAACATGGTTCTCGCCCTGGTCGTCCTTGTTATTGTGTTCTTCACTTTGATCTCTTTTTATTTCCTCTTGGTCGTTGTTGTTACCGCTTTCGTCATTATGGTCCCCGCCATTGTCATCTTGTACCTCGCTCTGTTCACCGTTGCCATCTTCATCGTTATCTTGAGCTCCACTTTGGTTCTCTTGAACTTCTCCTGAATTGTGGAGATCGTCTAAGTTACCGGGCTCTTCTTTTTTCTCATCCTGAACATCGTCATTTCCATGGTTACTTTCGTTCTGGTTATCTTGTTCTTTGTATTGGTTGTCTTGATTACCATCCTGGACACCGTTTTTATCATTTGTATTACCGTTTTCGACGCCTTGTTTGACTTGGCTGTCGTCTTGGTTTCCGTTTTGATTCTCTTGCGATCCATCTTGGCCAATTTGGTCGATGGCATCCTTCCAAGCATCATTCAAGTCAAGTTGCATTTGGTCTCCGGCATCCCACTCTCCCACGTCTTTCTTCCGCCGCCCTCCGTGACCCCATTCTCCTTCGCTCTTCAGTCGCTCATCTTGGATTGTCTCCTCCCACACCAGTCTATTTATCTGTAGATAAAAATAAAATTTTAAAAATTCAGCTCTGAATGAATGAATCGGTGAATTACGGTTGAGAATGGTAGATTTTCGGCTGAAATGCATATCTGTTTTACTCGACTGCTTTAAGGATCAAAAATTAATGTTATCGGTAAAATATATTTTAAATGAAATTCCATTTACAATAAAGATTCTAGGCGTCTATAGTAAAGCAGAAATTTTGAAGTATAGAAAATTTATTTTTTTAAATTTGCCGAAAGGGCTTTCTGATCGATGAATGAATAGCAGTAAATCAGCGCACACCGTATTTGAAGTGCAAAGTAGAATTGGTTACAAATGGCAATTAGAAATGTATCAGCGCATTTATTTTAATGCTAAGAAAGACAGTTTGATTTTTACACAAGTGAAAATGCGCCATAATAAGAAAAGCTCCTGTTATAAAAAATTGAATACACAAGTTCCAGGTTTTGAAAGTGGTATTTGCCTGAAACATTCATTAAATAAATTATCGAGATATATATTAATTATTCCTTATTGCTTCCCTGAAAATAACGAGGAAATTAATTTTGAAAAATTTTCGTGTTATCAAAAATTCTAATCATATTTAATATCGTTACTGTAAAGATCAAAATTAAAATTATAATTTTAAATTTATAAAGCAACCCATTTAATTTTATGCATCATTAAAAATGTCTTTAAAAGGTTAGATTGTAAATACTCTTTTTATTCCACTTATTATCATTAGAATCTAAAGTTCTAAGATGTGGTAAATCCTGATTGACTAAAAAACTCTCTTGTGATGTTTATTTCTTCATGAAATATATTTAAAATCTACGTAAAACTGATAATAATTACGTGTAACTCGATTGAAATCGATGATAGTAAATCAAATTTATCTGTATATGTTATTCAGAGCAGAGTTGGTGCTGTAAAAATTGCAATTAAAAACAATGATCTTTTATGTAGGGAAAATACATACATTACAGAGACTAAAATTCAGCACGAACTTTTCGAAGGTATTACCTCCTCATCGGAATGCGGATTCACGTCTGGGTAATCGCCTCCATTTCCAACGATGCCTCGTTCCTCGAAAACCACTCCTTCGAATGCAGGCCGTATCGCTGGGAAAGCAGACGCTAAGCCAAAAATCGCTAGGAAAAGGGTCAAGTACGTGGTGAGGACCCTCATCACGGCTCTGAGAACAAAGCGATCGGATGAATATGAGTTTTAATCAAACCGCTGGCGTCGTATTATTTCATTTCAAATGTTCGACATGTCTCACAAAGAGACGAAAATCGAGAAACTAAGCCCTCATTGAAATTCCCACTGGCCGCCATGATATGAGCATTTTCATAATGTTCCTTTGCTCGTCTCTGAAACCATTTTAGCACGGTAATTATTCTAAAAATAAACAAATATCGATAATAACTGGGATTTTTTTGCTTCGCCTCTTAAATAAAAAACTACTATAAATCAGCATAATAGAATTTTCTCTGTTATAACACAACACGAAAAGAATATACGCGCATGGAAATGAAAAATTACAAATACTTTAGAAGAAAATAGTTATGTTGCAGCTAAAAGTGTAGAACCGACCTTGACCGAGTATGTAAGGAACTTTTTCCAGCACCAATGGGAAAGGCAGAAGAAGCGCTCTGACTCTAAGGATATGTTTCTTCGATTGTTTCACCCGCCCTATATATAAGCCATGCGAAAGTGTTATCTGTGGGTTGGATTTTTAATGTCTAAGATTGAAAAAAGTTGTAACTTGTCGCACCTAGGAAACTTCCTGTTCGAGATAATGAGTTTTGTGTTAGGGCAGTAAAATCGAGGAAAGAGAATGATCATTTACCTATTTAATAGCCCCAATATCTGATAACTTCTGATCCGCCAATTAGAGGTATGATACATTATCTACGTCGTAATTGTTGACGTTAATATGAATGTTTTCCACGTAAATGACGAGGTATAATATTTCATCCTCCAAAAAAACGGCCCAGCATACATTGCACGAGCTTTCTCATATCCGTACGGTTCTAGTTTGTAGAATAAATTTACTGTTTATATTATTTCGTATTTAGGCAAGAAAAATATTTTCCCGCAGTTATACAGTTAGAAACAGTGCTGCTGCTGTCAAAGCGGGGAGAGCTTTGCGGTAGCAGATGGTACAAATATACATGTTATAGTGTCTATGTACTTATTTTATGTATTCAAATCAAATACACCAAAATCCCGTTTATACGTAGTCCCTACTTTTTTCCGAAATTGCTGGTTTTGCGGATGAAAAAACTTTGTGGTACTACAATTTCAATTAGGCTCCCTATACATAATTTCAAAATGGGCCCTTACAGGGTGTTGGCACTTTAACTTCAAATATTTGTGCAATATAATGCTATATTATTTTATATACTGCATTTTTAAAATCTATAATTATAATTTAACAATCATTACTTTCCAAGGTCATCCATATTTTGCGTATTTCACTAAAGATTCTATGGGTACTTTACCCAATACCAGTTTTACGGAAACTCCTTTTATACGGAATGAACTCGGTCCCAAACTACTCCATAAAAACGGGATTTCGGTAGATGCATACATTTTTCAGTAAATAGACATTTTGTGATCATTTACAATAATAAAGTTCCCTCCATTATTTCGCGGCGTGGTTCATTTCGACATGGCAGTGGCACAGCCAGGGGATGACAACCGGACACTTGCCCCTCCCCTTCCCCCAAGATCGCAGATTATCTTAACAAAAGCATAGAGTATGTGGGTGTCAGATGGAAATAAGTTGGATCGAAGGTGTCCAAATTAGAATACGTAAATTTAATCATTGGAACCTATCATTACAGAAAGTTTTTAGCAGATAAATCAGTAAACAAAACGCTCCGATAATAATATGTTGGAGTATTTGTCCTTCTTTCCCCAAACTAAATTTCTGACTGCGCCACTGCCGAGTGGTGCCATACATAAATACGAGAACTTACCAGATTTGAATTTGAATGCCCAGCCGATTCGCCTCTGTCCTACGCACAGTGGGTATCTCAGAGGTAGTGCAATGAATAGCCGGGGAAGGGAGGAGGGAAACCCGGTGCCGGCATTTGCCTGCCCTTACGAAGAACACCAGGGGGACCAACGGCTTAACGTCCCTTCCGAAGGACGGGGCAGCTGAATTTGTGCGGTCTCCTCAAACCACACAAACAGGGTGCCGGGCGACCTTGGAAAAATCCTACTTGCTCAGGATTCGTACTCGATGCCTTTTCAAGCAGCCAGCGTCCTAACCACTACACCACCGGCATCCCGAACTTATCAAGTTATGGTAAACCGTTTACCTATTATAGCCGAGCAGAGGCAGCATACTGGAGTCATGTGGAATCGCAAAAACTAATTTTTCGATTTCTGGAGATTCACAAATATGCGTATATATTCATTCAAATCTGGGTCTATTTTTTCACGATCGCACAGCTATCTCTAATGTACTTCATATATGAGAAAGTTGAAAGCTTTGTCGGTAAATAATGATTTGGCTGCATTTTATGTACGACTTCGATCTACCGAGATATTTCCTTTGATGCCTTAAAAATAATATTGGCCATATGAGAACGGAAGTAAGAAACTTTTAGGTTTTACATCAAAATAATGATCGTATTATTGTTTTTGCTTTCCAAGACGATCCTTGGCATGACGTAACCAAATTTCAATAATGATAGTTGCGCGGAAATAATTCTATTACTTCTTCAAAAAAAATATCCAAGCAATACTTTGAGGTTTTACTTTGGCAAATCAACCAAAAAAATTATTGGTTTAAATACTTAGTGATAAATTTTATAAGATTCCATTGGATAGGTTTTATTTCGGAAAAAGTCGTTCCTCACTGAGTGAGGTTAAGAGACGTGGCTTCTCACTTATACTTTTCCAAATTCCTACACCAACTTCTATCCTCGCCTGAATTTGATAAAAGACTTTGAAATGTTTTCAAGTTTCCTTACTGAACATGTTAATTTATTTGTCATGAAACGCATATTGCTTTTCTTTTGGAGAATTGTAAATTCGAACTTTCTGCTTAGTTGCTCCTCTTCCTTCATTGCTTCGCCCGAATCAAAACGCAGTTAACTCTTCTGAGAGGTCGCGTGCGAGTTCCATTGAAGGAAAAGTTGCGAAATATTTTGCTACTTCATGGCCGTAACGTATTCTTGGGAATTTCATCTACATACGTCCTCATAAGCATCATCGCAATACCTTTTCTATGGAGCGTACTAGACTTTTTCAGCGTTCTGTTGAGTTAAGGTGACCCGATTTAAAAAAAATCTGAAAGGGGTACACGAGGGCAGGAGTTGAGTGGAATTCAACAGCTCTTCGCGGCATTGTGAGTTACGCTGCCAAACTCCAAATACTTCCTTTTACCTCGTAATATTCCTATATGTAGTTAGGAAACATCAAAAAATCGTTCTCTAAGAATTGCATATAATTGTTTTTCTTTAGCGAGGTCAGTACCTACAGTTTTTAATACGAAGAAACACTTAAAAATATAAGGATAAAATTGTAGAAAGATAATGAGGGAGTTCTTCCATGACCGGGAACCAAAACCGCGTCTTCCTCTTGCCGGGCAGATATTTTAACACTGAAATATGGTAGCAGATTAATTTTCCCGTTTCTGATCGCGGATGTTTACTTAGTTGGAGCCGGGTTATCCAATTTAGTATCAACCAGCCTCAACGGATGCCCTGCAAGAGATACATTGAAGAAAATTCCATCCTCTCAAATGGCTAGATTCCCATAGAATTTTCGAGTCATGGTAGAGTTTTCCTCCTGTTTCAAAAATATTCCCAATTTCACAGCTTATGCTTATCTGCATAGAATCTTAAGATCACTTTATTCCATCAATTTCCAATTTTTCCGTGCACGGCGCTTAATGATTCTTGTAAATCTCTAAAACTTTATACAAATTTATTAGCACAAAACTTATCTAATCACAGGGAAAAAAATGAAAACGATGCATCAGCCCGGAAGCACACGAAACTCTAGCGCTTGTATTATACATTTGTATTTTTTTTTTCATTCCCCCTCAGCAAATTTGTGTGTACTCGAGGGAAAGTTTTTGAGTGGTGAGATATTTCGGAGAGGCTTTCCAAGCTTCATCCTGAAAATAAGTTTTTATTTTCATTTGCAAAAATTATAAAAAATATGAAGTACCCTGGAACGAACAAATGCAGCCAAGACCTGAAGAAAGATGAATAGTAGTCGTCTAGGTGAATCATGTTTTCGACTCCGTGCAAAGTGCATGCATGGCATGAGAAAATCGCTTAAATGAAAAGGCTGAATGCCACGGCGCCATAAATCCCAGACTTAGCAACGCTCCTAAACATAGGTAGATAGCACCTATAAATTGTTTTCCATTAAGATGTCATTAATTCTCACGGGAATTCCATTAAAAAAGTGATGCTCTCACATTGCGGGTGTTCCATCATAAGTACCATGGATGATCTAAATTATATATTTTGCAGGATGAAAATGAAATGAAAGCAAGGATGGACGACAAAGTTGCATTTTTACTCGCATTAGTGACGAGAAACCTGCATTATCATTCAAATAAGATTTGTTATCTAAATCAAGTCGTGTTGGCTGACTTAACTAAATAAATTATATAAACCTGGAATATTTCATTCGAATTTTCTGTTTGAATTTCACCCATTTAATGAGTATATGTTTCTAAATCAACCATATGCAACTTTTGGGTCTATTTCAAAGCGATTTGCAATCTTTTTTTTCATATTTTTCATGTAAAGTATATTCCATTGCTCATTAACAGCATGAATCACATCTTGATGACAGCCCCGTAGTAATAGTATCTCAGATTAATGATGTAAATTTTCGTTGGTGCACAAAGGTTTCACTTTCACATATATTTTCTTTATACCTATATAACAATAAATAATTTATCGAATATTGTAAACTATTAACTTCACCCAATAATGATTAAAATATAAACGTCTAATAGCTGAAACCATAGACTCTAATATAAAAGATAGGAAATTACTTGATAAGGAAAACAACGTAATTTCTAGGTAAATGGCACCTATTTTTGCTCTTAACATTCGTTCTTAATATGAGGGTAATAATCAGTGATGGAGAGTAATTGAGTTTAACTAACTGAGTTACCGGTAACGATTAATTTTCGAGTATTTTTTACTTGTAATCGTTACTTTTAAAAAATGTAATTAATACTTGTAATCTACTTTATTTGCAGACAGAAATAATCATTACATTTCAGTAATTTTTTACTTGTTATTCTTATTATTTTTTGTGAAAAGGTACGTGTCCGATATAGCTGTCGATTTTTTTTAGAACAAAGAAAGCTGCAAGCACTAATTTACTTGAAATTAATAAAAATATAAACATCACTGTTTGCTCAGCTGATTGTTAATGCAAGCCCCTCGTCTTTGGTGGTTTCTGTGATTCTGTTGCAGCTTCGTGATCAACTGGTCCAATTTTGGTTTAATATTGATGGAGAGAGCGCAGCACAGATTATGCTGAGAATCAAGTTTATTTCTTGTCTTGGTCTTGATGACCACAAGGCTTGAGGTATATTAAAAATTACGAATTAGCTTCGCAAATTATATTTCAAACTTAAAATAAATAAACTCTTATGAATTTCAATATCGCAAATACACTCAGAATAACAGATTCTGACTTCACGGCAGTAGCTTGATAATTGCCCACTTGACTGAACGAACACCAAACGACAGCTTTTTCGATCTTCAGTAAGTCAAAGCAAAAGAGACCGAAAAAAAACGTCGTTAGAAGAGGCAATCGGCACCGCTGGTTACGAATCTGAGCTCAAAAATTGCCGGCAAAACGCTATCGACGTGAACTCCCTCCTCCCCTCCCCAGAAAATGGGGGTTGTGAGAAAATGGCAAGCTGCCAAGGTTTGAATACGGCATATCACTGTAAGATCAAGCGAAGTTTAGAAACGAAATATTGCTATACAACCTTTTTTCATAATTTTTGCGTCTTGTTGGTTCTTTACTTTTATTCTTGCTAGTAGCGAAAATTTACAGTTTTCACTTTGGGACTAGAGTCATCCGCGACCCATCATAACTCCTTCGCGACCCTGAGTTTTGGATCACCTGACTTAGGGTACCTATCGTAAACAATGGTCAAAATAAGTATAATCTAGAAAAGTTAAATTAGCCCTATTCAAGAAACCTTACATTTTTCGAACCAAAAAGAATTTTTTTAATTTTCATATTATAAGCAACGTATAATCTAGATTTGTATTCCGCTCACAAGCGAATTAAATCTTATGATAAACAAATATTGTGTTATTCATAGACATGGATAAAATTTGCCCGTTTTTTTATTTTTTATGTAGTTATACCGCCACATATTCGGTCAATAGAGCCTCGTTTGTTTTATAATGGTGGATAAGTACCACTTGAAGGTGAGGTTAGCGTTTAAATGACAGAGGCTTAATGGGTAAGTTAGCGTAGTATTGCGAATCATCATTCTACATAAATATTTATTTAACAAAATTTTTTGGGTAATTGATACTACCAAAATGGCTCTTAAGTTTAGAAAGCAATCAATTTTGTACTAAAATTTTTAGCGTTGCCCTATCCGCGTCTGTGAATTTTTCAAAACTTGTCAAGAATAAGTGGCGTTAATGTGAAAATGTACGCTCAATATTCAGCGTACTATCTTTCATGCCTTTGGAGATATAAGTAAAAAATCGAAATTTATTTTTAAAATAATTAATTTGTGTAATTTTAATGCAATATTTTCGTTCAAGTTCATTCCTTTGTCGTAAATTATCAATTCTTTTTCACTTAAAACGCTTTCTGGGTACAAATGGAAAATTAACGGAATTACGTCAATTTCTTTGTCATATATAATCCATTTCCTTTCATTTATTATGTTCTATATACGCACGATAGGAAATTAAACTTATTTACGTATTTGTAGTAGATCTTGTATACTTTAGTTGCTACGAAGATTACAAAGGGATTCATTCCTTCTCATTTGCTATGAAGATTGTTTTCTTTGGTAACAATTAATGAAATCATCTTATAAATTTTCTAAATTCATAATACTTTAAAACTTTCTTGTTGAATTTTTCTCAAACTTTTCAAGAATAATTAGCATTAATGTGAAAATGTACGCTCAAAATTTCAGTTTCGGTCTTTTGCACTTTCAAAGATATTTTAAAAAACGAAACTTTAAATATGCTACAATTCGAACCTGGTTATTTTTCAAATTTCGAATCAAAAGAAAAACAAATGGCAGCGATATATAATCTACTCGCAGAGTTTCAGCTCTTGATTGTTTACGGGTTAGTCACAATTTCAATTTATGGAATTGTACAAACAGTCAGATAGCCAGACGCCAATGTGACACTATTAGGGCATTTATTTAAACGCGCTTTAATTGAAAATAAATGGCATTCCATTTAAATGAAAACAAAATCAATAAAGGATTCTTAATCTTTATTTAAAAATTAATGCATAATTGTACAATTGTATAACAAAAACAAGGAATACATCCTAGTTGAACATTCGTCTGTTACTCTGTACGAAGAGTTCATATATACAAGAAACTGAAAAAAGTGGCAGCTAAGCTATATTTAAAATATTTAGAAGATGAGAAGTTAAAACCGATGATAGTAGTTGATAGATCTGCCTGTTCCTTGCCTTCCACCTTAGGTTCTTCCATTATGCCCCAACACTTCAAGGCGCCAATTACCGTCCCTGAACTCCCACACTTTTCCAGTAGCCCGGGCATCCACCCTCGTCTCTTGGTCCCTGTCCCTGTTGACTTCAACTCTTACGTGACCTCATTATTGATCATTGTTCTGATCTTGATCGGGATTGGCCTCCCTTCTGAATCTATGGGAAAAGTTGATGGATCCGCCGTAGTCTGGTCTGCCTGAACCTTGTCTTCCTCCGAAGTTTCTTCCATAGTTTCCCTGCACTTCAAGGCGTCCTTTGCCGTTCCTGGACTCCCACACTGTTCCAGTAGCCCGGGCATCTACCCTCGTCCCTCCTTCACTGCTCCTGCCGACTCCAACTTCTATGTTACCTCTTTCTCGATTATAATTCTGATTTTGATCGGGGTTTGCCTCCCTTCTGAATCTATGGGAAAAGTTGATGGATCCGCCGTAGTCTGGTCTGCCTGAACCTTGTCTTCCTCCGAAGTTTCTTCCATAGTGCCCCTGCACTTCAAGGCGTCCTTTACGGTTCTTGGACTGCCACACTGTTCCAGTAGCTCGGGCATCTACCCTCGTCCCTTGTTCACTGCTCCTGCCGACTCCAACTTCTATGCGACCTATTTCTCGATTATAGTTCTGATTTTGATCGCGGTTGATCTGCCTTCTGAATCTATGGGAATAGTTGATGGATCCGCCGTAGTCTGGTCTGCCTGTTCCTTGTCTTCCTCCGTAGGTTCTTTCGTAGTGCCCCTGTACGTCAAGGCGTCCATTACCGTCCTTGGACTCCCACACTTTTCCAGTAGCCCGGGCGTCCACCCTCGTCCCTTGGTCCCTGTCCCTGTTTACGTCAACTTCTACGCGACCTCTTTCTCGGTCATTGTTCTGATCTTCTGGATTGGCCGCCCTCTGGATACGCTCAGAGGATTCTGGTTCTACCTCGACTTCAATTTCGTACTGTGAATTAGAAATATTTGTTGAAATACTAACACTTCTTCAGCTTTAACGTGAATTAATTTGTATACTCTTTTATTTAAAAAACTATATTATATCTCTGCGATTAATTTGCCAGCGATTTAATTGTAAGAGATCTTTTTGTAGACAAAATTAAAAAATTTCGTTTTAGTAAAAACATCAAATTTAAGGAATATCATATGGTACTATCTACATGAAAAAGATTTTAATATTTTATTGTATTTAGTTTTGATTTAATTAATGTATTTTTATCAATTAAAAGATAATTTACTCTTTGCATCCTCTATTGTTAATAGTATTTTCGCAGTCTTCGCATCGGATAGTGGTTTTTTAGAAATCACCATTTATTAATTTTTATTGCTATTTGTGTAACACTTACTTGTTCTTGTGTTTCCGGAGTTACGTCCACGTTTTCAATATGTTGATCATTATTTTCATCCAAGGTTTGCGAATCCTCATCCTTTGATTTTTGCGCTATTGGTAAATAGTATTGGTGAGCAGGATAGAAGTACAGCAATGGAACAGTATTTCCCACTTCACCGTTGTTCTGACTTGGAAACTCAGATTCTGCCGACAGCCCAGCCACAAAGGCGAAAATGCAGATTGCGATAATCCGCATTGCCCTGCAAATAGCAAATTACGTATGTTTTTATGAAGACTTGTATATAGTTCTATATTACAATTTCACCACAATTAATCGAAAGTTCGTGAAACCAAAGATATCATTTAAACTAAGTTAAATGCAAGTTATAAAAACCAGCAAACGACAATTACATTATAGCATTTGTTAAATTACTTACCAAAAATGTTTTATACCGACTATGAATTATGTCATTAACAAGAAGATACAAGTATTTTAATGCTTAAAAATAAATAATTTTCATATAAAATTTTTTACGAAGAAATGAAATAATCAATTTAGCGAAAAAACAAAGTATTAAATTTTTAAACTTATTTCAAATAAACATGTCATACTTACGTTGCTATAGCTATCTAAACTGCTTAAAGTCGACTAGACACGGAGCCCTTCCGGATCCTTCTTTTACTCACAACAGTCAGAGGGTGGTATGGATGTGAGGGTGGAGAAGATTCATTCTCTTATATATGTTTTATCCTTCCGATAATGGATCCGGAAAATACGTTCTTGAGAAGCTGTTTACTCTCTCAGGTTATTCCCCGCGAGCTCAAGCTCTTCGTATGCGTCCGGGGAATGATTGGCGACCTTGAGAGAGTTCATCAGTGGCAAAACGATCTGGAGTTCTCTACATCCTGGATGCTTTCTCCAGAAAGATACTCTCGTTCTCACTATTGCCTATGCCTGATTTTCCCCGGGTTCTCTGTGTGTATGGAGTAATTTCGGGTAATTTCCAAATCATTATACTTAGGTGAATGTATAATCAAGCTGACCTATAAAATTTATGTATGCTGATATAACATTTTGTTTGTGTAAATGCATAGCGTAATATTAGCGAATGATTAAGATTTTATGATAATGTCAGCGCCCTCTTCAAGAATGAATTGCAATTGAGTAAATATTTCTACGCACAAATTAATACCTTTTAGGCATAAGTGTGTGAATTTTCAGTTTGTTGTAAAAGTATTTTTATAGTTTAAATGCTAAATAGTATAATGTTAATCTCTTTATTCCGCCAAGCTGTGAGTTTCTAAGCGATTGTAACCATAACTGCTCGACGTGTTTTTGCATTTCCATGCGCACAGTGTAACATTTTCGAAGAAGGAATTTATTTATCAAATCAATTGATAACATATATACGAGATAAACTGACCATCCAATTGCTGTAAATTACATAATGGACTACAATATCCAAAATTATGACTTTCGTTTATCCTCAAAACAGTGCATATGGAATAGTTACAGCGGGTGCGCGCCAAAAGAGAAAGTGCCAAAAGAGCAAGCGACATAAGAACAAGTCCAAAAGAGCAAGAGGACAAAAGAGTAAGTGGAAAAAATAGCAAGTGGACAAAATAGCAAGTGGACAAAATAATTTTCATTTCAACAGCCGATGTTATTATTATTAATGTTTTAAATGAAAATGAATTATGGAAACTCCAATAAAAAATAAAAATATATAAAGTTAAAAAAATACTCTTATTTTTTCTACTCGCTTCTCTTCCACTTGCTATTTTGTCCACTTGCTCTTTTGGACTTGTTCTTATGTGCCTTTTGCACAAATCAGAAATTTCATTGCTGAGTTTGAGGTTTTATCCTCTTCCCAAATTTAATTATCCCTTCCTCAACTTTCTCGCAATCAAACGATCCTTCAAACGATCTAAAATTTGATTGGTTCATCTTAGCTATATCCCTATCGCCCGTCTTCTGATTTTGCCTTTTAACAAACCCTTCCTTCTCATAATGTCTTAACCACCTTGTAATCACACTAATGGTGGATCTCCCTCCTGCTAATAGATTTGATACTGTGCCAAATGGCGTGTCGAAGGGGTTTTTATCCTTCTATGATTTTACATTTGAAAAGCAGGATGTAATACTTCTTCACTGAGGTTATCATACAGATGTGAGAATAAGTTGAAATATAATCATGCGTTGTATTATTTATTACATGTGTAAACTGACCATCTGTAACTGATTTAGTAATTAAAATACGTTGATTATTGGAATGGTCAATATTTTATTATGCTCCCATTAATAATTCCGAGAATAATCTGAATTTACTTCTATTACGATTTTCTAAATGGCGATGATTATTCAGAATTCATTTTTATTAGATATTTATAATTTAAATCGGATAAACCGTTTTTTATTTATTTCAGTATTCACAGCAATACTAAACTCCGTTTCATTAAAAATGGATTTTCATTTTCGCATCAGGTTTTTAATTCATTTATACGTGGCAGGAAAGAGAAAATAGTTGGTGAGCTCACGCATGCCAATAATACGTGAAGCAGCAACAAAAGGCAGCATTAAGAAGAGTGCGCAGAGGTTGGTGAAAGAAGTCTAAATCATTGTGAACGGAAATACGAGTATCAAACAAAAATATAATTGGGAACGCTTCATGAGAGATGGAAGCGGAAGATTTACAAAAAGGGGGATATAGAGGCGAGATTTTCTAGAAGGAATTCGGAATTTGGCGATAGAAAATAAAAGAGGATTGTCGATTTTATTATTCGGGAGGTTAAAGAAGAGGGAAATATCGGGAAACACTCGGTGGGTCTGAAGAGGACGAAGATTAAGAGATGATCACATTCATTGAGTGCGCAAAACATTTCACGTTTTTACAATAAATACACTTGGAACGAAAAAGTCTTAATTTCTCGTACCCGTGACGTTTAGCAATCCATTATTTAAACAAACAAATGCTGCAAAACACGTCACTCTCTAGTTGTTAAAAAAACGAGCGACGTGTTTATGGAAGAATGGAGAGTGCTCTCGAGAAAAACCTGCGTGCGTTCAACACAGCCGCTCCACCCTTTTACTCTCCGCCGGTCCTACTCGTCTGACGCCCTCCTTCATCCCTCAACTTGGAATTTCGCCCGATGCATGTCCCTCGCCATGAGTCCGCGTCGGTTCGACAGGTGTGAAAAGGCGCCACGACGTACTACGATCGAACTTGTTTTTCTTGCTAACATCAGGAAGGATCGCATTATTTCGTTATTAACTGCATACAGAGTGGAGAGAGGTAAACATCCGTGCTTTCCATGAATAACCTGTACTACGATAATGTAGGGATGTATTTATTAATACTTTAACTCTATTTAGAATGCTGTTAATGAGCTTAAATGGCTGCCACACGATCAAACAAGATGATCCGAACGGAACTTATGATGCCTACTTTCCTCATAATTATATTAAATTAAATATGGTGCAGCGATCACTTATGTTTGCGTTATTAGCTTTTAAAAGCACCGCGGATGAGTTGCTCCTTGTGTCTCCAAATTGCGTAATTTAGTCTTATAAAATATTACAAATGCATTCGAACGGAAAACTAAACTGATAAGGCGTATTTTTGTGGCAAAAATTACTCCTGTATATAGTAGACTATACCGAATCTGAATCCAAGAACAGTCGGCGCTATTACAACACTCGTATTGAATGATGAAAACTACCAAAACGCCAGTGTTTCCGCAAAATTCGACCAAATACGGTCAATGAGCAATTTTATACGATAAAAATTAGAATCTCCATTCCTTTCCTCAGAGAACAGTACAAATCCCGCTCCGATATTAAAATTCTAAGATATTTAATGTGTAAGAGAAAATTATCATGCACGATGGATTTCAGATTTCCCATGTAAATCAAGTATAAGTATAATTCCTGGAATCTAATCCGGGACTTTCAATCTTTGCAACAAAAACTATCTAACTAGCTCGATCCCAGTAGCAAGAGATTTATACTAAGTGCCATGAAAATCCGTCTACTGGCTCAAAAGATAATAGGAGGGACAGACAAACACAAGAAGGAACTACATGCCTATTTCCATTCTGAAAATTAGGCTAAATATGTCAGTCTTTCTGAGAGAATACAGAGGTGATGAAAAACATGGTTTCAGTGACATGAGTTATCTATTTGACGCCATATGACTGCTATTTTTTTACTTTCTCATATACGTAGTATATTGAGTAAGTATTGTAATCGTGAAAAAATTCAACTTCTAGATTTTGATGGAAATACACGTTTTAGGTGTCCCTGAGTCCATAAAAGTGGTTTTCGCCATGCCGTCTGTCTGTCAGTCTATTCGCCAATCTAGGGCCCAGACGCATATATAAAGTCGAATGATAACTGGTATATATGCAATATTTTATCTTTTGCAGACCCTTTTTCATAAAAATGGTATTGCAGAAAAATAAAGGGTAGTTTATTCTTGGCGATTTTTAGAAATTTTTAGAATTTTTTGTTTAAGTCAAAAATGGCTTCAGATAATTTGATTAAAATCAGTTGTAGAGCCTGATGTTAAAAATAATACTGCGTAAGCAATATTTCTCAAAAAATCACCATATGGCGTCCAGTGGCATTACAATTTACGCTAAGCTACCCTACCTAAGCCCTATGACGTCATGCCTCCGCCGCGAACCACTCAAAATCTTAATACAGCCTAAACGGTTAAACTAAATCGAATGATATCTCATATTTTTGGATAACATCATTCATAAAATACATTATGAAGAGATGAACGATATTGCGCAACAATTAAGGGTACTTTATTCTTGGATATTAAGAAAAAAAATCGATTTATTCAAAAATGGCGATAAGGATTTTGATTAAAATCCATCCAATCGTACAGACTGATGTCACAAATAGTACTAACTAAGCCATATATCCAAAAAAAATACTAAATATCGATCAGTGGCATTAAAATATACGCTAAACTACGGTTAGCTTTGAATTATAAGCGTTTTTCTTTTATAAGCGTACACAGTGGACCAAACGTATATACGTATATGAGAAAGTTTTTGCAACGTATATTGCGCCGTTTTTTTAAGTGATGTGCTGATATCTAGGGGGGAACAAATTATTACTGGGGTTCCATTGGTTGTGACCAGGACATATTTAAAATAAACGGCGCGATATACATTGCACAAACTTTCTCATATACGTATATACATTTGGTTGACTGTGTACGCTTATAAAAGAAAAACGCTTATAAATCAAAGTTAACCATAGTTTAGCGTATATTTTAATGCCACTGGTCGATATTTAGTAATTTTTTGGGACATATGGCATAGTTAGTGTTATTTGTGACATCAGGCTGTACGATTGGATGGATTTTAATCAAAATCCCTCTAGTCATTTTTGAGTAAATCGAATTTTGTTTCAAAATATCCTTGAATAAAGTTCCCCTAATTGTTGCGCAATATCGTTCATCTCCTCAGAGTGTCTATTATGAATAATATTATCCAACAATATGATATATCAATCGATTTAGTTTAAACGTTTAGGCTGTATTAAGATTTTGAGTGGTTCGCGGCGGAGGCATGACGTCATAGGGCTTAGATAAGGTAGCTTAGGGTACATTGTAATGTCCCTGGACGCCATATAGTGATTTTTAAGAGATATATGGCTTATGTAGTATTATTTTTGACATCAGGTTCTAGAATTGGATTGATTTAGATCAAATTTTCTGCAGCCATTTTTGAGTAAATAAAATATTTTTAAAAATATCCAAGAATAAACGACCCTTCATTTTTGTGCTATATCATTTTTATGAAAAATTTTTCTGAAAAATATAATATATTGCACAAATACGAGTTATCATTCGATTTGTATTAAGCCTTTGGGCTTTAAATCGGCGAACAGACCGACAGACAGACAGGCGGCATGGCGAAAACCACTTTTATGGACTCAGGGACACCTAAAACGTGTCTTTCCATCAAAATCTCGAATTAGAATTTTTTCACGATAACAGTACTTGCTCAATATACTACGTATATAAGAAAGTAAAAATTACCGAGTACATATTACAGGAATAGTGACCCTGGCAAGCATGCCGAAGACTTTGGGGAGTGGAAAGATGTCCATATGGTGCTACGCTCTCATTCTTTCTTTGATTCCCTCTCTGTTCGCACGAGTTTAATTAACTGTACTTTCTACTATATTGTTGCACTTAGGTACAACACTATGATTAATCCATGACCTCAAAGTTCAAAGAAAATAAAGTGAGTGTTAAGAAAAATTGGAGAAAAGCGAAAAAAGTTAATTTAGTTAACCCCATTTCTCCATGAAGTTGTTGTTTCTGTGTTCGCGCCATTTTCCACGAAAGTGACTCCCGCAAATATTACTGTAACTGTATGAGGTAAAAGCGTACGGGCATGAAAAAGTTTGTGTAATGCAAGTTTTACCGATTTTTTATTTTTAGAAATCATTTATTTTTTTCGAGATTCGTCGAAATATTCACAATATTTCCTTGACATGGAACCAATGACACTTTCGTTGGGTAAGAATAAATGTCCCCTTGATGAGCATAGAATAAAACTGAAGCAAATTTTAAAAGTGACAAATTAAGAAATTTTCGTACCGCATAAATCGAGATGGATGCAATTTCCTTTTGTGATTGAATTTGAATGAGTTGGGTCGATTTCTAGTCAAGATGAAAACGATTGCCTTCTCTACTAGTGTTCTGCCAGTGTTCAACAGGATAAATCTCCTGAGATGGCTCCATTTCGAGTGTTATATTCCAAAAATGTGCGTCTAAATTATTGACATTGGGCTGAAATGCGATGTATAAGATTACATATTTAATGCGTAGTTCTTACTTATAGCTCTCCTTGGGACAATTTTTCTTACAAAAATCTTCATTTGTCAGGTTAAAATTAAGTTACGACCAATGAATGAATTCATATTAGTCCCGATTGTGTTTAACATTAATCGGTTTCACACTAAAAGCTACACATACAGACAATTGAACAGTTTCAGAATTTTGAATTCACGTTGAAATTGATTCCAAAATATTTTGAAAAGTTCGAAGTTGTAATATTAATGATATTAACTAAGTAGTAATGTGTGCATTTTTATATAGGTGTGGGATAATTTTATCGATTTATGGGATACAATTATAGGTCTTACAGGTTAAATGTTCAAATTGTGCGCGATGGATTTATTATTTTTCTGTAAGCCCCGAGATATAAAATCGTGCGATAAAGAATCGGTGGAAAAAGCGACACTTATGGGATGATATATGAGAAAGTGAACTGCCCGGAGGTTAAAGCGATAAAGATAAGCACTAGCCAACAAGGACAAGGTCGCTAGCACAAATAATGTTTACATAAGTATTTTTCTGCATTATCTTATTTTGTCGGAAAACTATAACTAGGTACTAAAAAAGTATATCTTCAGGTTAAAATGTGGACAACCCTATATTTAGTGTAGACGCTTCTTTATCGTAATTTTAGAATTTTAGAGAACATCACACACAAACGAATAATAATTATAATTACGAAAGGAAAATAGGAAAAAAGGCGCTTAACTCTTTCTATATTTTTTTTGGAATTTGGCTCACAACTTGGGGACTAACTTAGCATGTTGCTATTAATTACTTTGAATTTTTATGTATCCTTAGCATTAGAAACAAGATTGAAAATGTGTACTCCAGGTCGGAATACACAAGAGTTTCCAAATGCGTTCTTTGAGATTTCACAATGTTCTCAGTATTTTTCGCTCAGATGAGTATTTGACGAGAAGCTAGCGAGGTACTTGGTAAAATACATGTAGGTCTTCATGTAAAATAGTCGTAATTATTGTCCTATTTTAACCAAAATTGGAATCGGTCGACCCATTTTAGCAAAACTCCCCAATACCAAATTTCATCAAAATACGTACGTGCAGCGGTTTCCTAGTTGAAACAAAGGAACATTGTATGCTACATGTAGGTCTTCATGTAAAGTGATCGTAATTGTTGACCAATTTTCACTTAAATTGGAATTGGTTGAACAATATTACTAAAACTCCCAAATACCAAATATCATATCTCGAGTTTTAACGTGCGTACGGATGGACGGACGGAAAAGACCTCCCCTATATGCCTTCACTTCGTGCAAAGAACGCATAATAGACTGAGGGTAATGCGTTTATTTATATAACATCTTGTTTAACGTTTCCATACTAAAGCTTTTCTTACTGATAAGTTATTTTAATGACAATTAGTCTTCAAGTACAAGCAAACAATTAACTTAAAGACATAATAATTTTTTTAACTGAGCTCCGTATGTAGCGTGAAGCACAACCTTTCTCCTTACGCTAGAGACGATGATAAAAAAAGTAATTTTCTTGCTTAGCCTAGCACGCACTTTTATTCAACTTTTATTGAAACAAATGAGCGGCGCACCTGCGTTGACGTGGGGATACACAGTACGACGCAGCTTGGGGAACCCAGTGCTTTAACCTAATGGAGCAATAATTTTCGTTCTCGACGCTGCTCAGCCCCGAAGTGCACATTCTTTCCTGAGAATCCCATTTTTGCTCTTTTAGAATGATTTTGAATTATTGCGTAACTGTTAACTAATAAAATTTGTCATTGACAGATAAAAATACGTAATGCATACGTTAAATTCCATTGTCATTATAGCATCAATGACGCCGTTGTTATTTATACTTTTGCTTAATCTTGACATTTTTTTCGTTCATAAATGTCACCTGAATTTTTAGTTTCTCATTATCCCAGACGTGGCATTAAGTCTTTATAGTATAAAAGGAAACAGTTGTTCCTATATCTGCTTATAGATTTAGATGTCTCATTCTACTGTTTTCAGTATAGCCCCATGAATCTCAGCACTTGGTTTTGGAGCTTTAAGATAAAAATCCTTCAATTGGGAAATATTACAATAGTCTTCGACGAATATTCAATTACTTGTAAAAGAATAGTTTTCATCTCTATATGTGATGCTGAACTGTTCTTATCCTCTCCTTTGTGTGTTTATGAAAAACATATATATATATATATATATATATATATATATATATATATATATATATATATATATATACTTTACCGCGCATTTGTTGATGAACATTCGAACAAACTGATTTCGTTATTATTATTACAATCTCTGCATCCCACTCTGTCCCATATGAAACTGATTAATCAAAGAGATATTATTTTCCACTCCGTATATTTCATGCTGTTAATCACAAAAACGTAATTTATGTCGCATTTGCGCGCATAATTGTCCTTATCTTATTTTTCTCTTCCCAGAGGAAATAGAGCGGTGCATTCCCCGAACAATTTTTCCGTATTTACTGAAACACGACGTGCTTCTATTCCTGTTACAGCAAATAAAAAGATGCCGAGTACATCATCTTGTGAAGAAACGAAGTTAATCTTTTTCTCTTGCTCGGAAGTACAAACAGCACCATTTCCAAGTATTACAAATTATTGGCATAATTTCCCGCTCTCTACTTTAGAGTTAAAATTATCGGCTTACATTCTTCGAAGATATTGCAATAACATCTATCCTTGCTCAGCCGTATTCGTTTTAAAAAAATCATTTAGGTAAAACCTATTTCCTCGAAATCAAATTATGCATTTTTGTCGCTAAGTTTTTCATACTCACACAAGGAGCGAATTGTGACCTTGGGGCTATGAAAACCATCCATCATTATACCTACTAACGGTTGCTATCCCCGGCATTATGAATAGAATACTTAAAATTTTTTGCGGCAAGACTGTAAGCATATTGCTTAGCCTCTTCGGCTGCGGAACTTAAACGGGAAAGATGCAGATAATGCGGCTCGGTGAAAACGCCCATAAAAGAGAAAATTATGCCCCTCTCCGGTATATAAAAAACAACGATCCCATAGGGAAGCAAAAATATCTCAAAATGATCGATAGGCATGCATAGTAATATTTTTTTCATAACATTTCACTCTTACATCTACGTTGTGAACTACACTATTCGTTCATGACTCCATGGTTAATTTTTTTCACTTAAAAGAATACAATAATTTTTTGCCAAGCACCCGAAAATAATTATTCAAAACTGTTGTCATTAATTTCAAGTTAATTGTTTTAAAATTGTCAAAATTTCTTTTAGCGCGACAGAGTTTTGCATCAATTAGGTGGGTTTTTGTCTTTCTCTTCCATTTTCATCCCGTGGGCATGTAAAAACAGCGCTTGTGTGGGAAGAAAGGGGTTTTCATAAAATTTTATATGCGAGTTCCGCCATAAATTTGCCGGCTTATTTCAATTTCGGTTCAATTTGGAAGTATTTTATTGCCACTTTACATGGAACCCACAACGTTTGACCGTTTTCATGTAGTCGCTCCGTCAGAAAGGATTGTAATGTGATACCATAGCATAAATCTAAAATTATAATATTTTACATAAAACTAGCCAAAAAAAAAGCATTTCGAATAATTTTAGAATGTCTACCACAGAAATATATACATTTTGTAGAACAAGAAAAGGTAACTGTTCCGTGCTATTTATAGGCAATATGAATGCGACTAGATCTTTTTCGTTTTCATTGTGTCAATTGAAGATAATTTTACGCGATCGTATATTTGGGAGGGATGAAAATGACAGATTAGAAATGCTATTTTGTATTTTCTGTCAGACTTATATTTCTTGTTGGGGGTAATGTGTTTCCTGTTTGCTAGAGATGCGCTTTAACCATTCCATCCACTGTACCATGGGTACATGAAATAAGGATAAATTAGTTCATGAAAAACTATTTCTTTCAGCCCAATTTAAAGAGAATTTGTGGATTTACTACACAAAAGCGAATCATATCGATGCATATTAATTGTACCGCTTGATGTCATGATAATGCCTATACCAAAAACGTTTCTTTAAAACTGCCTTAAAAGTAAAATAACTACATTTTAAGATACCTCCATTTGTCTAATAGTACATGTTTTTCCCAATATTCAGAAATAATAAATAAAATTGTGATTTCAAAAAAGATTGGCCGAACCCACCTTATCACATTAATAAAATTCCCACATTAATAAAATTCTCACATTAATAAAATTCTCACATTAATAAAATTCTACGTTTTCCGGCTCTTAGAAGTGTAGATATAGTTTATTAGCTAAAATATGAGCTCTCTATTCCTCCATAAATTTTTATCAATTGGAAGGAAAACAAATAAAAAATTGTTCTTTTTAAGGTTTTTATTGTTTTACAAAAAATCATTCTTCTGTCCTACTTTCATAGAAAATTATTAATTTTTCTCAAATAAATCTTTCCCCTTAAATTCCGAATAATTTATACAATACTCTTTATATTTTCTTCCTCGTTGAAAAATATGTATCTCATTTCGATTTGTAACATCAAATATTGGCATAAATTACAAATTGTTCTTGTAATTAAAATATATGTTTTGCATGTTCATCTTTCTTTATTGGTGAAAATAATATTTGTTGTTTAGTTGCTGCAAAGATCGTATAAAGATTGTCTCAAAAATATATTTTGAAAACGTTAATGTGTTTACATCTTAAGTAGGGTATGGATTTTTCGGGTTTAAAAAAATTTCATTCGGAAGGTCAATATCGGGTTTTATTATTTTCCTTTTCATTCAGGTTAAAATCGGGTATAAATAAGTTAGAGATTTTTCGAGTTTTTAAAAAAGTTCTAACTCGAGTAATTTTCGGGTTTTTTAATTTTTTAACTCGGATAAAATTATTTTTAAATTAAAATCTTGTTTAAAAATGTAAAAGTTTGATCGACAATCAAAACTTTTTACTATATTTTAAATAAGTTTGATATCTTGTGTTAAATGCCTCCAGGTGGAGAGGAACACCTCGCAGGCTGCACAAATATTTTGCTTCCCGTTCAACGACTTTTGAAAACAGACCAGATATTAATGAAATGATTTTTATTTCGTAGTGTTATCAACTGACAGACACTTGGGCTCTTCTTTCCTTATCCCATCGAAGATCTAGCAGCGACTAGCTAAGGCAAGGTCCTTGACTATTAGTTGCGCGAGAAAACCAAGGAGAGTAAGATTGTGCTACAAAGTAAGCTTACGAATAAATTGTTAACAAAGAGAATAAACAGACTGATCACAAACATCTCAGACTGCACTCGTGCTGAGGTGCCTAGAAGCGCCTGAATAGAAATTCTGTGAACAAATATAAAAAAATGTGTTTAAAGAAAACTAATAATTTCGGGTATTTTTCGGGTTTTACCCGAACTTTAAAAAATTAAATCGGAGGGTAAAAATCTGATAAAAATCGGTTAAAACCCGAAAAATCCATACCCTACTTATCATCTCTAATACAAAGAATTGAAGGAAGAACTTGGATGCGTTTTTTAAGTTTTTAGTGATAAATGCACAAAAATGATCTTTTTTCTATGGCCATAAAAATAAAATTAAGCAACATATATTTTATTTTCAATTCTGCTGAAAGCATTTGAAGGAGCACTTCGGTATTTTATTGTCAATTCTGTCGAAAAACACATGAGGAGAGAAATATATTTACGCAATATGATGACTTTAAAATGACTCAAAAATGACTCAACGAGTGTTATTTTTTGTAAAGCGATCTGCACCGTCAAGCTCATTTAACGGTGGTATATCAACAGGACTTGAGAAAATTAAAGAGAAATAAAAAATAAGTATATTAGAATGTTTGTAATATTTACTTGCAGAAATTTTTAAATTAGTCAGTTACAGAGAGGTAAAATGTTTGTGGGTGACAACTTTATTTTCTTAGCTTCTGTTTCTTTCTTATTTATGTGCAAAGTGAAACGCATTTTATTCCATTGAAAATAATATTCTTATCTACATTTAACATTTTAGGCATACAAAACATTTAATTTTGTCATCTTATTCTAATTTCATGTCCGAACTTTTGCAAAAATGACTATAATCGAATGATATTTTGTATACTGAAGCACTGTTTTTCCGACTGAAATATATAGCATCTGGGTGAATATGTGGCAAATACCACACTCTCTATCGCGGTGAATAATAGTATTTCTAAGTTTTCTTCGGTTTGATATCCATAAACCTAATTATGGATATATATTTAAGTTAATATACGAAAATTCAGCTTCATTTTTACCGTTTTTACATAAATTTTAAATAGGTAGTTATCATTTTGTGTTAGAATGCCAAATCAAATTACTTGTAATTTTTGCTCGCCGATCTATAATTTTTACTATAGCGCTTTTAAGAGTGTTGTAACCTTGATATTATCTAGAATTGCGTGATGACGATTATGAACTTTTTAATTGGGATCGGGAAAAATCAGTGAATGTTCAGAACCGTGTCCCGACTTTTCGTCACAGGAAAATCGTACCCGCGACTTCTCCTCGCAGAAATTTGGTCACGCAAGCAAATTGGTAACTGCGACTCGTTGTCGTATAAAATAATTCCTACCTGCAACTTTTTGCCACAGACATTATTTGAGCGCAAAACATGAACGGAAATAAATACTGCGCCGTTTCGGTTCAACTGCGACTTTTTGTCACATAAAACCATAAGAGTCACAAAAGATCATTAGCATTTGAAACATGGACGACGTTGCGGATGGATTCGCCCTGTTTCACAACAAAACATTGTAGATGATCTACTTCTAATCCTAGACTATTTAGACAAATAGTTTCAAGTTGTATCTGCTGTCGCCGTGTGATATGTAGCTGGTTTACCGACACGTGTGAAGCACGGCACGCGACTGAATGCGCTGCTTGGAAAACTCGATCCTTAACGCTGTTGAATATGCTTCAGGGAGAAGTAGGAGAAATTAAGAGATCGATTAGAAAGAGGGCATTCTCCCACAAAGACAAAAAGGAAGTTCATTAACTTAGATAAAAGAATTGGAAAAAATTGTTAGCAAGTGTTTTGAATGCACGTACAAAAAAAAGAAAAAGGGTGCTTCGTTATTTACGTATTATAGGTAACAACATCTCTTTAATGCTTCGACATCAACAAGAAATTGACAAATTATTAATATTTGGCAATTATCTACAATACATTAATGGTATATAACAATTTTGCTCAATAAACTTGTAAAAACTCTCACGTTAAAAATTATTTTTCACTATGCGAAGTCTCGGTATTGATTCTTTGTTGTGATCTAAGTTTGTAAGCACCAATTAATATTGTGCTACGAAAAGCCGTATAAGACTTTCGTGAAGAAATGTCACAGGAATCAATGATTATTATGTGAAGAAAAGTAGGTAAACCGGTCAAGGCGGAAGTTACTACTCGTCAACGATTATTTCAACTTTTTTCGGCATTTCTGCTTAAAAACATACGAATTTATAGTGTTAATCGCTCATATTTTTTTGGATTTTTAATTTCCATTTCCCTCTTTTTTATAAAACATTTTAATTCTTGTATTTGGAAAATAAATAATAATTTTCCGTATTTTCTGTTATGGGTAACCGTGAAACGTCAGCGACGAATATTGGTTGATCAAAACAAATGAAACAATGAGGCAAATTTCAGCGATGCCAGATTCAGGAGTTTCTTTGTGCATTAAACGACAAACATGGATGGTTTTTTTTTAACTTAGCAAAAAAGAAGAAAGTCTGTCTTTAAAAATATATAGCAGATATTCGAAATGCATCTACTACGGCTATTGTTAAAAATCAACTCATTAGCCGTTACGAATCCGTACATTTACTAAAAAAGTAACGCGCGTAGTTACACGTCATTTCGTTGACGAAAAAATAAAAAACTTCTAAGCTGTACTACCACCTTTACAATATTGGTCGAGGGCGGGTGAGAAACGTTTTAAACGCAGACTTGACAATCGACTGGCTAACTTTTTTTATCATTTCGCGGTTGATGTATGCTCCTTACTTTGGCTCCATCTGGTCTGGCATTCCCTTGTACGGGCGCCTGTAATATCCCCGTGCATCAATCCGTCCTATGTTACGGAATCTGTGCGGGTTAGCTGACAGCGAACTGGGCTACGCGTATCCGGTCGATCGTTTGTCCGTGACATCTCTATACACATTCGTCCCTCCCACATACGTCTCCCTATGTTCTCTCCCTCTAATTTCTGCTCCGTTCTGTCCTACAGCATACCCTCGAATCGAGGCCTAATTTCGTCGTCGTATCAAGCGGACATTCCTGTGAAAAAGTTGATTTGATTAGAAGTCTCTCCTATAGTTGCCTGGAATCTGCCGAGGAAGGAACTAACCTCATTTTCGATGTTATTCATAGTTAAACATCACGATAAGGGGAAAATTTTCAAAACTTAGCAAATGGATTGCTTTTGTAGGGTTTAAATTTTATTACTACACTCGTTTTTCATTTTTATTTTCTCATTCGCGAAGAATATAAGGAAGATAATGTGATCCTGTAATGAGTCCGAGATAGAGACTTTTTGCGTTTCCTTTCGTCATTACCAAAATCCGGTTAAATCACGTATTTTTATTATAGAGGATATCAATAGAAATAGATACCTTTTTCGGCGTAAAAAAATAATTCCAGCGAAAACTGGGCGATTTTGCAAGTGAATACGGTCATTTAGCAGTTATGACAGATAGGTATATAAACAACTTTCTAAAATATTTTTATTAATGTTACGCTCAAATCTAAGTTTTATTTTATCTTTTGAGAAATTTAGCAGCATCTTTTAGCCACTCTAATTCCCGTAGAGGGAAAAAGGGAATTTTTTTCATGAAATAATTTGCTCTATCGAGAATCCCCACAATTGCTGATTACGCTCTTTGCGGTTTTCCCCGGAGTGTCACAGCTGATCGAGGAAGTTGATGGCACTTGAAGAGTTCATCGCTCATACCGCGATAAGAACTCCGCTTATATTTCCTTCGAAGCTTCCCCGGGAAAGACGCTCGTGGTCATTGTTTTTCGGCGAGCTCCTTTTTCCTGGTTATTTCCCCGAGTTCAACTTAGATGTTCATAAAAAAAAGTTTTTTAAATCAGCCTTAAGATTTACTGTGTGAAGAGACATTCACAACCGGAGACGTTTGACTTAGTGTAATGAATGACAGATTTGGAAATGTGTACTCCACGCCGGAATGCATGTTCCAAAGGCTTTCTTTATGATCGATGTTATCGTTTCACAAAAAAGATCTATATTAACGTCTATGATTTGAAAAGCGACATATCACAAGCTAAATCTGGAAAATATAGGATTTGTGATTTAATGATTTATTTTATAATCAGTGTTAATTAATAAAACAATCGAAAATTATTTAAAACTTACCTCACCTGAAATAAGTTGTAGTAAACTCTACGTTCACTTTCATTCCTTCCGTACATTATCCGTTTTTATACATTCTTTGCACGAAGTGAATGAATATAGAGGAGGTCGTCTCTGTCCGTCAGTCCGTTCGCATGTTTCAACTTGGGAACCGCCGGAGGTATTTTGATGGAATTTGGTGTTGGGGAGTCTTACTGAAATTTGTCGAACGATTCCAGTTTTGGTTAAAATCGGACGATAATAACGACCACTTTTCATTAAAACCTACGTTAAATACTCATCTGAGCAAAAAATATTAAGAACAAAAGTTGAATAAAATAATTAAATGCGCATTTTTTGTCTAATATTTTTTCGTAAAACGTAAGGTTTACGGTAAATTTAAAGAAAAGGAAATTAACTTATTTACTTAATTATTCGATTTTCGATCTTCTTTTGTTCATTCCAAAGAAATAATGGTAGATATTGAAGTAGTGCTGGGTTAGGATGTAATCTTTAAGTTCACGTTCATTCATTAAGTTAACAGAATCAGGTATAACTTTGTGTAAAAGCATGGCTATATTATCTTATATTATACGAGCTGTTTGTGCTACTGCAAGCGCTAAAAAATCACCATATACCAACATCTAAACTCGTAAATAAACCAACGCGATCTACAGAGCAATAGCACTTCAGTCACGTGGACCCCATATGTATTAGATGACAAATTCCATGAGTTATAGGAGAATATTTATAATTTTCCGCGAAATTAAGGCAACTATTCATAATTTCCAAATTCTCTGGCAGTCGCCTTGTGTCCAAGTTTTTATATTTCAAATGTCGTGACTCAGATCGCGCTGCATGAGCAATAAGAATAATCATCAGTCAGACAATACCCTGTACACTAAATTTATGAAAAAATAGGATATTTTCTATTAAGATTATGGGATCATCATTCATGTCTTTAGCACGTATTTAAATAAAAAATATCGATAAATAGGTATCACGCCATCTGAAATGAGTTACAATTTCTCGAAAAACTACGAAACACAACATTAAAATACTTTTCACGTTTTACTGTCACTGCTATCAGGGTTGCTTCTCTTTTTGTGATCCGTTATAGTCATAGAGAAAAACAAACCTATTCGGTCCTTCCTATAATCGATATTCAAAATTTAATCTTCGTGTTTGTGCTTTCAGTAGTACGTGAGAAATACAATTATCTATGATACCTTCAATCACAGTGCATGATGAAGTTAGTGTTTTGGATACAGTAAAATCTTACATATTATCGGAAGAAAATATTGATAATGACGTTTTCATAATATGCACGATATTGAAAATTAGAATAAGTTAACTTATATGCTTATGGGAATAAAATTGATGTTAATTCGATTAAAGAAAAATGAAAAGCTATATTTCCGTAATTCAAATTTTCTATAACTCGAATAATTTTTGATTGCCCTTGAGATTCGATTTAAAGAAGTTCCACTGTATATATACAAATATTTAAAAATATACTTCCATAACTTGAGTTTTCTAATACTCGAATAATTTTTACTGTCCCTTGAGTTTCGAGTTATGGAAGTTCGTTTTGACGGCATTAATTTTCATTAAAAGCATTAAATCACTGCAATCGTAACGTATAATATCAGATCACTTTAAAAGCATTAAGATCGTTGTCATAGTATTTAAAGATTTCCATTGTTGAAAAGAGGAAAAATTCACACTTTTTTCGATTAAAAGAAAATATTTAGGCTAATTTGGATGTATTTGAATTCTGCTTTAAAAAGTTAAGAACTCCGTTCTTTCAGATAGACAAGTGTACTCCTTCCGAATTAAACGTTTAACATGAAGGATTTCGGACTGTGAGCAAAAAACGATGAAAAGAATAAGAAGTCTTGTAATTTTTTCTTTAAAATGGTCTAGATCTACAGGTCGTAAGTCAATTTTTTCTAATTTTAATCTCAAAAAGAAAAAAGCCTACACATCAAAAAGTAGATTTTTACGTATTATTTTTGAGGAATTAAAATCATCCCCTGGAGTCGAACCCTGGGTATTTTTCATAAATTTTTCTTGGTCATAGCATTTTTAAATTCGAGTAAATTATCTCTGCAAAATTTCAAGTTTATATATGCACATTTTATTGAGTTATTCGCGTTTAAAGTATATTCCAGGAATCAGGAACCCAAGAATCTGACGTTTTATATACGTATATAAATACAAAGATTGAACCATTTATTAGTCACTACATGATCACTATTACTACATAGTTCAAAAACCATAAACGAAGGTTATAGAGATAGAAGATAAAATAAGATGCCAAATAGATTACATAGTAAAACAAAGATTCAGGAATAGTATAAAGACTGCCAAGGCATTACCAGGAGCAGACATTGATTCCGACCACAGCCTTCTAATAGTCTACATAAATACAAAGCTCAAACGAATAAGAAAAACGAGAAGAGAAAGACAGACCTAACGAAAATCGTGATTTATGTGTTACCGAATGCAATTCATTTAATTTATCAGTAATGAGGCCAGACTCAACTCGGTGGAATTTACTCATAATGAAGAAGAACTTAGTTATTTCCACGAATTTTTAATTTAAAAAAGACCGGTTTCACTACGATCGTAGCATCATCAGGTGATGATCTTTAAAAATCATCATCATCATCATCTGACGATCGTAGTGAAACCGGTCGTTTTTAAAATAAAAATTTGTGGAAATAACAAAGTTATTCTTCATTATCATTTAATTTAGATTATATCTTTCCTGAGTTGATAACATTACTTTAATAAATCCCAGCATTACTACTAATTCTTACTATGCAACGAATCGGAGAGATTTGAAAAGACTAAATATAATTTATACACTTGGGCTAACTCCCGCGAAGGAAAAGGAAGCACAAAATTGAACTTCAAAGGAAAACACTTCTCCGAAAGACGATCATGAGTCGCGAATGCCCTCTTGGTAAGGGGCATGGTGAAAAGACTAGAAGGTGTGTTCATCAGGTGGACGAATTTCGAACTTTTCTGCGCATGACGTCAGCAACCGGAAAAAAATGGCGGTTGTTCGTATGTTGCGTGTGACGTGGTGAAAGGTTTCGACATTATTTGGACAATATATGTATAATTAGTGTTATTGACGAATAACTTAAGATAACTAATATTGCATTTATGATCTTGAATCATTTACCTTGTTTTAAAGTTAATACTTTAAGTAAATCAATTCATTAAGTTTATTCATTTTTAAAGGTTACGTTTGAATTCTTTCAAAATCTCATTTACGTGTATATTCCCATTACTTAAGCTTTGATTCTTCTTCATGATAACATAGACATGTTATAATCTAACAGGGCAAAATACACGACTTTTGTTGATCATATACGTTTTTAATTCTGTTTATTATTTTTATTACGAGGGCATACCCGTTGCATTACCACTTTCAATTAATATGCATTTACAATATATGTCACCTCAAATTCTCACTTTCGTTTCAGAAACAAATTTGTGGACCGATTTGATGCGTATTTAAAAATAGAATTATAATGAATGAATTATAGTTTTTTCGGTGTTTTTTATTCAAGGCTCATATTAGGGCTATTATTTGAAGTAAAGTAAAATTCCAATTTGTTGTACAGCTCCTAGATATAAGAGTTTAAAACATTTCCTAGTATCCGATCGATATGTACAATATTGTTATATTGGTTCATATTTTCAGAAACAAAGGATGAAGCACAGATATGGGGAGAATACATTAAGGAACTATACAGCAAGCAGGCAGGATCGGCAAAAATTGAACTGGAAGATGAGGAAAACATTGAAGAAGCTAATTTAGGACCAAGCATTATGTAGAGCGAAGTAGAAAAAGCGATAGTGGAACTAAAGAAAGGGAAACCCACAGACAGCGATGGAATACCGGCTGAGGTACTTAAAGTCATGGGATCAGAAGGACTAAAAGCCATCACGAAATTAATTAATTAGATTTACGACACAGGAGAGTGGCCTCGGGATTTACTAGAAGTAACAATGATCCCTCTAAAGAAGAAGCCAAAGGCAATGCAGTGTAAAGACTACAGAACGATAATCCTTCTGTCACACACTTCGAAGATTGGCACGAGGATTCCTAATAAAAGGCTGGAGAAAAAGGCAGAAGAAATAATAGGGGAAGATCAATTCGGTTTCAGAAATGGACGAGGAACTAGAGATGCTATAGGGGTAGTTAGAATCATATCAGAAATGGCAATAGAATACAGTCAAGATATCTGCGTGTTTCGTAGACTGGCAGAAGGCCTTTGATAGAGTAAATTGGGTAATGTTGATGAAGATATTAGAGGATATAGGTGTAGACTGGAAAGACAGGAGACTGATCAGGAATCTATATGCGAATCAAGTTGTAAAGGTCAGGATGGAGAATGCAGACACCTGCGGAGTAAATACTGGTAGAGGAGTAAGACAGGGCTGCTGACTATCGCCGACCCTATTTAATATATATGGAGAAAGTGTAATGCAAGAAGCGTTATAAGGCACAGGAGATTTCAAAATTGGAGGAAGGATTATAAGAAGGGCTAACACAATAAAAAGTAAAAATATATTTTTAGACGTATTTATAAAGAATTGGCAGTATGAATTTTAATCCAGTATGGAACATATAATCTTTATATAAATAAATAAGCAAAACAGCATATTTCATCCGGGTCGACTAAACAGGACTACCATAACTATGAGTTTGGAAGTTTTAGCTGAACCGATTTCAAAAAGAAATTTCAATTGTTGTGCCAGTACAGAATGGCAAAATGAAATGAACAGGTTTCGAGCGTATCTATAAAGCAGGGATACCACCATATAGGATAGGGCGAAGCTATTCCGCTCATTTCAATTTCAGGTCAGTAAAAAACAACCAAATACATTCAGAAATACATACAATGCTTAATACAAAGCTACTTTATTGCAGTTTTGAATATAGTAATCAGAAAAAAAATGTTTGCATTGTTTAGCTATAATTACATATTAAATCAAGTAATATGAAAAAGAAAATGTGAAAAAATGAATGGCTATTCCGCTCAGATGTGGGGCTATTCCGCTAACTTGATTTTAGGTTTTGTTTTCACATACATTTTCCACATTTTAATTGTATTTTCCACACATCCCTAACACACTTCATGGTACCACATTCTTCCTATCTGGCCCCAGATCCAGTCACCCTTTTGCGCAGATTTCTTTGAATAATATTGCTGCAGAATCCGCGCAGTCTGTCTTCTTCATCACTGCCTTCTTCATCACTGGAGAGATGACCTCATCACTTGATATGTCGCTTGGAGCTTTCCGTGGTTTCTTTTTTGGAACAGCCTTCTCCCTCGTTTTCTTCTCCATCTTGATTCTCTTCTTAGGCCGTGTCTCTTCAAGATTTGGTTCAAAAGTCAGATGTCTTGTTTGTTATCTCTTTCGGCGCCTCTTCATATATTGCTGCTTCTCCGGTGTGAGGATGATGGTTTAAAAAGCCGACTGTTTTTTAGCTTCAGGTTTTTCTTGTGTGGCTGTGCATACTCCTACTACAGACAGCTCAGAAGTCGAATGGTGATGTGGTGATCCTGAGGGCTTTGGGCTTTCGGGAGAGGAAACCGTCAGGTCGGGAGAAAATGACTGTATGGAATCGGTTGAAACTGGTTGTGTTGTTCATAGCTATTAGAGGGATCTTAACTATACCTCTTTCACACTTGCAGACTTATTTTCATTTGCAAAATTATTATCATTATCATCAATCATCATCGTCAATCATCATCAAACTATTAATAAAAGCCTTAATCTGTTGGTTGGCTGGTTGGAACGCTATATGGAATTTCCCATAAGAGGAATCTTAAATATACCTCTTTCACACTTGCAGGCTTATTTTCTTTTGCAAAATTAAATTAGAAATAATTAACACACGATCTCTGGATAAGAACCATTTTAAAGGAAATTAAATGAAAATTTTTATTCTTATGGTCGATTTTTGTTTTCGAATCGAATTCGCTCACATTTAGCTAAAATATTCGAAAATTTGTAAAACCTTTTTCAGTTCTTTTGAAACGTTCCCTTGGCAATCAACAGCATTGTCGTTCATAGCTATATGGGATTTGCCAAAAAAGGGATCTTAAATATACCTCTTTCACACTTGCAGACTTATTGTCTTTTGCGAAATTAAATTAGAAGTAATTGACGCACGATCTTCAGATAAGAACCATTGTTCCCTAAAATGCATTCTGTTCTTCGTTTATATTGAAGCTTTACTGTTCAATTTTAAATATAATTGCAATGGAAATGACGATCTATTCTACGCTACGTAATATGGTTAACAAAAAATACTTTGGTGTATTGTTTATAGAATACTACCTATTTTCATTTCCATTAATATTCTCGGGAACGAATTAAATCTTATAACGTAATTTCTTATGGAAGTACGTGCTCCGAATAGCGCTCGATTTTCCAAGCACCAATTAAGAGCGTTAATCGAGGAGTGGGTGTAGAAAGTTTTTTCTGATCATCAATGATATTTGGACCAGTGAAAAAACTTTGGAATGTTTTACTACACAGTCTGTGATTAGAATAAATTTAGATATAAATGCTGTGATTTTTATGTCAATAGGAAAAATATTGATTTGTTAAAATAAAAGTTCATAGTATTTATAAATCTATGTATAATTTGTCGAATGTTCATCTGAGACAAGGTCATTTGAATGACACTTTTAATAGCAATTTGAATCAACATAATTGAAGAGTCCGGGTGGCACAGTGAGTAACACATCGGCTCGTGAATGTGAAGTCTGCTCTGATCCTGATCGAGTAACTTCGTTATTCAATTTTATATTTCATTTCTTTATCTAATTTGATTAATGATTTTGATTTTAATATGGCCATCGAGTCATCTTTTTTTAACTAAAAATTTAAATTAATTTAAATTCATACATTTTCTGTTATCCTGAAATACTAAACTATAAATAAAAGCCTTAATCTATTGGTTGGTTTGTTGGTTTGAACGCTATATGAGATTTCCCATAAGATGGATCTTAAATATACCTCTCTCACACTTGCAGACTTATTTTCTTTTGCAAAATTAAATTAGAAGTAATCTTCGGATAAAAACCATTTTAAAGGAGATTAAATGAATATTCTTATTCTTATCGTCGATTTTTGTTTTCGAATCGAATTCGCTCACGTTAAGCTAAAATATTCGAAAATATGTCAAAATTTTGCATTTTTATTGAAACGTTCCCTTGGCGATCAACAGCATTGTTGTTCATACAGAAAATCAACATATCTGGTGAGTACATGATAGCTATTTTTTTCGGAATAAAACGTTTAAGATGTTCCTAACTTAGTTAAAAAATCGTATACGCTTATTTTCTTACTATTAAATATCAAATAATATGGGAATAATTTTGAAACGAGAAAAAAGTCTGCTATGACCGGGAATCGAACCCGGGTCTTCCACTTGCCGGGCGGATATTCTACCACTGAACTATCGTAGCAGATCAGTTTTCTCGTTTTTGAACGCGGATGTTTCAAATAATATATTAAAGTGAAAACTTGTTCACCTATCTTATCTAATGTTCGTATAAGTGTCAGATTCAGCTGACTTCCTTCCAATATAGTTGAATATATTAAGTTCCAATTTTCCCGTTGAATTTCAACGGGCATTTACACTAGTCCTTATATAACAATTCTCAAGTGTCCGTCTGTCTGTCCCGGTATTTTTAGACATTTCCCAATGGAATTAAGAGCTGAAACTTTCACAATCGTTAAACCCCATATGAGATGGTCTCCAGAAAAATCAAACATCCCGTAAAAACTCCCGGATTCGACTCCGGGAGACAATTATATTTTCCCATAAGTTTACACGGGATTTTCGATTTTTCAAGGTGCAAGGTTTATTTCCCTCATTCATTAAAATATGTAAATATGAACCGAATTTCTCCATTTTTGTTTTATTCGACGGATAAACCTATGCAATATTGTATACATGTTACACGGAAGAATTTGTCAGAAAGACGCATTTCTTTTCGGAATTTTGTCTTTTTCGTACTCTTTCCGGGTGTTGCCAAGGCGAACCTCATTGTTGCCTCCGATTGAATTAGTGTCTATTAAGCCTTCAAATAGACGAAAGAATTGTGTTATTCGCTTTGCGCAACATCAAACTTAATAGATTGCAACGTTTATAATTGAAGGATATTATTATTTAGTAAACATACGAAGAGGAAGAATAACGGAGCCAAAGAGTGGCAAATCAAGTCGTATTTTGATGCAAGAATGTAATAAATTTCAAGCGCTTCATTTTCCGGGAGAATTCAAATAAATGTCAGGAATTTATTAATTAATCAAACAATTACATTTACTATATATATTTGTATATAAGTTATAAGCACACACACCACAGAAGTTATATTTTAATCGCACTACAAAGTCCCGTTCACGTTCAACGGGTAATTCCGCTCGTTTATTCTTTATTTACGGCGAACGTTTGTTGATAGATACCAAAAAAATTACATTAAATCGGTTGCTACCAAGATTTATTTAGAAAAATCAGTTTAATTTATGAAATTAATAGATTGTAGCAAGAATTAAATTCCAAATAGCAACTTTAATAGACCAAAAAGTAAACCCATTCAAAGTACGTTAATCTATTGCATTTCAATGTGAAATAAATTACCGAATTTAATATTGAAAATAATTAATCTCATTCTCAAATTAATCACTAATCATTGTCACTCACTTATTACAATCATAACCCGCTCTACGTGCCTCTCATTTACGTTAAATAACCGAAATTTCGGTTCTCGAGTTAAATCATAATGTTCTCTTTCAGATTCAATGAACTTGATTGTATTATAACTTTAATTGGAATCAAATCAAAATTTAATACTATACTCACCTATAATCAAATTATACTTCAATGTACACAGCATCTCCATTAATTTCATTTAATATTATGACGTAAGACTTTCGTTTAAATACTAAATGAAATTAACCAGCGTGCTGTATCATTGAAGAATTCTTTGCTATTCGATTTATTAAAAGAATTGTGATTTTAATTCTTACCGATACTTAAGCAAAGTATCAATCTTTAAACTGGTAAACGAAGCGAATATGAAAGATTATTTACTATCATTACTAACTATATAGATACTAGTGTCTTACCCGTCATGTGACGGGCGTCAGTTACTATCTGGTTGAAAAACCCGTCGTAAGACTAGTAATCCTACTGAAATCATATATCTTAAATACTCGCAACTAATTATTATAGATAATCACAAAATTAGTTGTTTTTCTAGTGTAATTGCCCGTTGAAATTCAACGGGGGACTTAATAATAGCACTTGTAATTATTGACTAAGAGCCGGTATAAAATTTGCCAAAAGAGAGATGCGGGAGAATTTCTTTCTCATTCTTGTTTTCTCCAATGGTGAGCCCCTTGTCACAAATGAAGTAATAATAATAAATAAATAATAATATTCCCTCCCTCCCTCCCGCCGTCCCTCACTCCATCTCTCTCCCTCCCTCTTTCTCTCTCTCTCTGCCTCTCTTTTCTCCCACCACCCCCCTCTCTCATTCCCTCCTGCCCAATCCATAGCTCTCCCTCTTTTTTTCGTCTCCCTCGTTATCTCTTTCCTCCCTTTCTAATTCTATGTCTCCCTTACTCTCTATGTACCTTCCATTCTATATCCCTTCCTTCCCATATCCCTCAACACATCCCCCTCTCTCTTACTATACGTAAATATAAGTATATAATCGTTTAGATAAGCAAAAGAATCCAAACTAAATCCCAGTCCCATTAGGATCACATAATTTTCCGAAAAATCGTAAGATAATTTAAGGCAATCTATGCACTCGTATATATTACAAGTATGAGGGTTGAAACAATTGATTCTCGAAGTTTAACAAAGACGTGGTCGGCAAGGCAACATCACGTTTAAAAGCCGATATTTTTCCATAATATGTGATTTAAATCTTTGATATTTCGAACGGTAAGCGGAAAAAGATGAATAGAAAAAGAAAATTTCATGAATTTTCCTAAAACATAGTTTGTATTCGAAAATCGTACGTCAAATCTTTCTAATTTTAATTTCCAAAAGAATAAAAGCCTGCTTTTCAAAAAGACGCATTTTACGTGTTATTTTAAGGCAAATAAAAATCGCCCACCCTGTGTCAAACCCGGGACTTTTTATAAATAGAGATTGTTGTTAGTAACCATACCAACTCTGCCCCTATCTCTAATTGGCTGGCCAGTCAACCAATAAAAACCTCCCAAAAAGTTGGCCGAAGATGTTTACGGTAATCTATCTATCATCATCATAGGTCGTCTGTCCGTAGACAGGTCCGTGATTATTCATGGTTAAACCCGGTTCTCCATATTCTCCTATTTTCCGCTGTCCTCTTAATATCTTGAAACTATCTTTCCCTTTCAAATCGTCTATCAGCTGAAACCTTTTCCTAACTCTTTCCCTTTTTCCGTCTAGTTTTCCTTCTAACACGTATTTAATCATACTTTCTTCTCAGGTAATGTCCAACCCAGTTTGCCTTCCTCTTTCTAATAGTCTGTATAATCATTCGCTTCTCTCCTACTCTTCGTAGCACTTCATCGTTTTTCATCCTATCTGTCCATTCTATCTTCAGCATTCTCCTCCAAGTCCACATTTCAAGGCTTTCGAAGTAATTGATATCATTTTTCCTTAGCGTCCATGTTTCTGCCCCTTACAAAGCTATACTCCATACATAGCATTTTATGAACGTCTTGCTGATATCTGCCCTTATTTTCCTCGTAAGTAGGTGTTTCTTTTTTCTAAAAGCCGCTTTTGCTTTTCCTTGTCTAGTCCTGATCCCATCCGTACGTTTTGCTTCTCTTGTTATGATGCTTCCAAGGGATTTATAGTCTGAAACTTGTTTTAAAGGCTTCCCTTCAAAACTTATGTTCAAATTCTCTTCTTTGCCTCATATTTGAATGACCTTGGATTTTTCTGTATTTATTTCCATACCGTATTTTCTACCTGTTATTACTAGTATATTTATCATTTTCTGAAGTTCTTCTTCCTTTCTTGCTACAGGTACTTGATCATCCGCGTATTTTACTGTTATTATAATCCGTCCTCCATTTTTTAAATCTCCTGTGCCTTCTAACGGTTCTTGCGTTACACTTTCTCCATATATCTTAAATAGGGTCGGCGATAGTCAGCAACCCTGTCTTACTCCTCTACCAGTATTTACTCCGCAGGTGTCTGCATTCTCCATCCTGACCTTTACAACTTGATTCGCATATAGATTCCTGATCAGTCTCCTGTCTTTCCAGTCTACACCTATAACCTTTAATATCTTCATCAACACTACCCAATTTACTCTATCAAAGGCCTTCTGCCAGTCTACGAAACATACGCAGATATCTTGACTGTATTCTATTGCCATTTCTGATATGATTCTAACTACCCCTATAGCATTTCTAGTTCCTCGTCCATTTCTGAAACCGAATTGATCTTCCCCTATTATTTCTTCTGCCTTTTTCTCCAGCCTTTTATTAGGAATCCTCGTGCCAATCTTCGAAGTGTGTGACAGAAGGATTATCGTTCTGTAGTCTTTACACTGCATTGCCTTTAGCTTCTTCTTTAGAGGGATCATTGTTACTTCTAGAAAATCCCGAGGCCACTCTCCCGTGTCGTAAATCTAATTAATTAATTTCGTGATGGCTTTTAGTCCTTCTGATCCCATGACTTTAAGTACCTCAGCCGGTATTCCATCGCTGCCTGTGGGTTTCCGTTTCTTTAGTTCCACTATCGCTTTTTCTACTTCGCTCTCCATAATACTTGGTCCTAAGTTAACTTCTTAAATGTTTTCCTCATCTTCCAGTTCAATTTTTGCCGATCCTGTCTGCTTGCTGTATAGTTTCTTAATGTATTCTTCCCATATCTGTGCTACATCATTTGTTTCAGAGACTATCTTCCCTGTTAAAAATATGAACCAATATAACAATATTGTACATATCGATCGGATACTAGGAAATGTTTTAAACTCTTATATCTAGGAGCTGTACAACAAATTGGAGTTTTACTTTACTTCAAATAATAGCCCTAATATGAACCTTGAATAAAAAACACCGAAAAAATTATAATGCATTCATTATAATTCTATTTTTAAATACGCATCAAATCGGTCCACAAATTTGTTTCTAAAACGAAAAATGAGAATTTGAGGTGACATATATTCTAAATGCATATTAATTGAAAGCAGTAATGCAACGGGTATGCCGTAGTAATAAAAATAATAAACAGAATTAAAAACGTATTTGATTAACAAAAGTCGTGTATTTTGCCCTGTTAGATTATAACATGTCTATGTTATCATGAAGAAGAATCAAAGCTTAAGTAATGGGAATATACACGTAAATGAGATTTTGAAAGAATTCAAACGTAACCTTTAAAAATGAATAAACTTAATGAATTGATTTACTTAAAGTATTAACTTTAAAAAAAGGTAAATGATTCAAGATCATAAATGCAATATTAGTTATCTTAAGTTATTCGTCAATAACACTAATTATACATATACTGCCCAAATAATGTCGAAACCTTTCACCACGTCACACGCAACATTCGAACAACCGCCATTTTTGTCCCGTTGCTGACGTCATGCGCAGAAAAGTTCGAAATTCGTCCACCTGATGAACACACCTTCTAGTCTTTTCACCATGCCCCTTTCCAAGAGGGCATTCGCGACTCATGATCGTCTTTCGGAGAAGTGTTTTCCTTTGAAGTTCAATTTTGTGCTTCCTTTTCCTTCGCGGGAGTTAGCCCAAGTGTATAAATTATATTTAGTCTTTTCAAATCTCTCCGATTCGTTGCATAGTAAGAATTAGTAGTAATGCTGGGATTTATTAAAGTAATGTTATCAACTCAGGAAAGATATAATCTAAATTAAATGATAATGAAGAAGAACTTTGTTATTTCCACAAATTTTTATTTTAAAAACGACCGGTTTCACTACGATCGTCAGATGATGATGATTTTTAAAGATCATCACCCGATGATGCTACGATCGTAGTGAACCCTGTCGTTTTTAAATTAAAAATTTGTGGAAATAACAAAGTTCTTCTTCATTATGAGTAAATTCCACCGAGTTGAGTCTGGCCTCATTACTGATGAATTAAATGAATTGCATTCGGTAACACATAAATCACGATTTTCGTTAGGTCTGTATTTTTAATGCAACTGCTGAGATCTAATTATTACCGGCATCAAAGCCAAATCAAAGCTAGAAATCTTAAATTGTCACCCAAATAGAAATACGTCGAATTTTCTTCGCACATGCTTCGTTATCTACAAGTGGAAAGTGGCGTGAAATTCATTCATAATAAATACCTTTCCCTTTCTCTGAGACGGAAAATCTTCGGCACCGCTGCAATTATCACATTCAGTTTATAAAAGGATATAGTGAAAATAACAAACATCGGCAGTATTCAAGTAATACAAAAAAGTTAACATGTTCAAGAATTCTTCAAATAAATACTGATAAAAGAGCTCATAAACATGAGCAGAAACTGGAATAGCTTTTCAAACTTTTCTCTCCATGAAAACTGATCCTATTTCGGGTGTATGTGAAGAACCACAAAGCTTCCATAAAATATAAATAATGTTTATAAGAAATAAGACTTTTTTTGAGCGATTTCAATGTTTGGAAAATTTAGCTAGGGTAATCGCTCCAAAAATGCTCTATGAGTATTTTAGTTTCATCAGCGTATTAGAAATTTATCGAAAATATTCGAGTTGGCTGTATATCTTCGCTATTTTCTGAAATTCTTGAGAGCAAATATCAAAATCGTGGGTACCATATGACACGCAACATCTACCGTGAATCATGCGGCAGAAATTAGACGACCTAGCACACCGACGATTGTGAATCGTCACGAAAACCGTGACTTTTATTCACTCATTCAGATATTATAATAACACGTTTACGAACCGGAAATCCCGCAAAATTGATGAAGGCGAGCGGGTCTCGGTGCAATTACGTCATTAGAGGATGACATCGGAAAAATTCGAAGAAAAGCGTCAGACTACCGCGGTCAATGAATTTTTAATGCTCTCCATAAATTAGTGAAGGTTTCCAATTGAGATTACAGATTGTGCAGTAGGGAGTGGGGTTTTTTCATCTTTTGAATAGTAGCCATTCGAGATAAGCATTTCGTTGTTGTTAACCCATTTTTACGCGAAATATGAAATAAAAAGCGTCAAGGCATTATCTTTCCAGTAAATGTACGTGCATAGACACGCGCACGCGCAATTAATTTTAATATAACGGACTAATAGCATGTTTTAGCATACAGAAAATAAACATGTAATAAATAACTTATTATTTTTTTATTGAACAAAAATAAGAAGGAAATACAACAATTGACTGTTCGTTTTGTTCACAATACAAAACAACCAAAATGTTAAAATGACTTAAAATTTAACAATAAGGTTTCTTAAATATCGGTAAATGTCTTTTATAGGCGATTGCTTAGGCTTGTTTTAAGAAATATAGAAAACGAACCAGTGGGAGACAGTTATTAGATGTCTTTTACGATGCTGCCTGCAGTGGTGTATTATTTTGCGTAGTCTCCGCTGACCTCTAAGCGACCGTTGCCGTTGACTCCCAAAGCGAACCGACAACCGTCGCGCCCAACCTCGTACCCTCCCCTCTCTCCTTGTTGACTTCCGCCTCGACGCGACATTCTCCTCCGTCTTCGCCTTATGGGTACGCCGCTCTCCTTTCGCGGTCAAGAGATGCCTCGCTCTCTTCATCCACCTGTGGAACAAATCACGATTTTAAGAAGGTGTATCTTTGGAATCTTTGAGTATTTACTTTTTAAGTTGCAGGAAGAAAATAGTGCATTCCTTTATATCTAAATGGACTTTCGGCAGAAAATTTAGACATTTTGTGTAAAACTTTGAAATTATATTCTAAAGGAATTTCTTTTTCAGTCGGATGTTTACATTCGAATTGGTAAAAAAAGTGTGAATTCCAGTTCATTGCCATTAGATTCAAAGTTTACTTCTCCAGAAAAAGTTATCATATTCAGAAACTAAATGCTTGTCACATACTACATGACGGTCGTCAAGAACTAATTGTAAATAGGCGGATTTACAACTCTACGGCAATTAAAATTGATCCATTAAAATTTTTTGCTTACCACCTTTGGCATGATATGGTTGTCTCTCAGAATGGCGCCTCTGTCCCTAATTACTTCAACTTCGTTTTCATCGTTAGGATCGTTGAGGGGGATCATGTCGACGAATCCCAAGTAACCATACCACACTTTGGGAGCTGAGTTATCACCTTTAGGAACTGCAGGGTGTGCCGATGTCAAAACAGCGTAAGCACAAATGGACATGACGCAAAGAGCTAAAGGATTCATTTTCTGAAAAGTGAGAGAGAAAATCATCAACATTAAATTCATTTTCTAAAAAGTGAGAGAAAATATCAAAATTAACTTTATTCCGTCAGAATGGATACTTGATTGTAGAGGTCGAAGAAAATAAGGTTCTACATTGAATTTAATTTATAAAACCTAGTTTGTTTACAACAGTTCTATCTTCTAAATGAAATGAAATTTCTCCATAATAAATTCATAATGTAAATTTTTTACCATAGCCTTTTCCTATATAAAACCCAGTTAGTTTTCAAAATTTCTATCTTCTAAAGTAAACGAAATTTCTCCATAGTAGTCTTAAAGAAAATTCTTTACCTATGTAAGTGTATATACTGGAATTTATTTTTCTGTAGATAAACTATGACAGTAGACCGCTACACTACCGCACACGTATAAAAACAATAAAAATTCCGTTGAATATGGTCCTTTCTATAATCTATTCATATTGAATCATCAATTAATACGGATGCTTTGTAATCGAAAAGCGCTCAAAAGTGCTCAACGTTTTTATGGCTTTTGAAGAAACATAGAGTACTTTTTCAATTGATATGTAACTAGTGGTAACCGAAATGACTCTCATAACCACAGTTGAAGGAACGATATGCGTATTTCGGCTACAAAACAGCAGTCATCAGTGGTGATTCACTGGTAATTGAACTATGATTAATACACTTAAAGCGTTATTATTATAAATTCTTTTGATTTTACCCTTGAATATAATACGTAAAACATTTGATATGATAGGTAACAAACATTGTTGAATAAAATATTAAACAATGCAGATTAATGTGAATACACTTATCTCTCGCACATACACAATGACCGTCACAAACATTTTCACATACCTCTACTCAGCTGAAGTCCACTTAACGAAATTTAAGAGTGCTCTTTATCTCGATCTCTCCCTGTTATTGCTTCTCCCCCGATAGTCTCTGACGAAGTGAGGCTTAGCACTTTATAAGCGAATAACTTTATATAAAAACCTGAATCATTTCATGGCTACAGCGACTGTAAAATACGTCCTGGTTGGTTGGGTATCTCCGCCGTCATTTTCCGGGACTCTATTCGTGAAATTCCCGGAACTGGCCTTGACCTTGGGGAAGAGGCATACTACCCACCTGACCGGTGTCTCGTCTCTTTTTCCCCGACAGGAGGGGGTGTGCGTTATTTTGAAGTCGTCTCTTCTACGAAAGGAGATACATTCTTTGGGACAGGTTTTTAATAAAGGAGCAAGTTTTAACCCTTAAAGCATGGCTCTTCCGCGAGTTTGGGCTTTCCTCAATGACCTCATCGTGTTCTCTTTATTGCTTCGTGGTGATCAAGTGATTGATGTAGCATACGTTAAGTTTCGTGCGGGTGACATTACGCAATTGAAGGCGTGGTTTTGAAGATGTTGCGCTCTTTTCTCAACATTTGGGATGTGACTGAGGTAAATACGAAGTGTCTTTTTATTCAACTATTAATTGATAGTCATTCTCATGACTTCTGAAGATACGATATGGTGGATTCTGAAACATTCGGGTACAGATTTAGAAATAACATGATATCAGAAGTATCACAGACGGTCTGCTGTTCATAATTTTGCTCTTGGCTTTTGACATATTAATCCTAAATAGTTTTGACTTAAAGACATCGCCCCAACAGTCTTACTTTGATAATATTCTACTGAAAGATACAACAACAACACACCTTGACGCTTTCACTTGCGGGTTAAGCCATTCCATATGTCTGCCAATTACCAACCCATCACCACATGCTTCCTCCACACACTTCTATCCTTGCACACTTCTTTTGCTTCACTTACACTCATACACTGAGTCACACATTTCCTCTTATTCTTATCTTTTCACGTCCCTTTTTCTCAGAGTCTCACTAACCACATCCAACCAAGTCTTGCGCGGTCTGCCTCTCCCTCTCTCGCCATTCACTCTTCCTTCATATATCTGCTTGGTGATTCTACTCTCCTCCATTCTTTCTACATGCCCGGATCACCTCAGCAGGCCTCTCTCATACAAATCTGTCACACTAGCTTTCATACCACATTCGTTAATCACCCAATAATTCCTTACTTTGTCCCTCCTAGATTTTCCACAAACTCTTCTCATGTATCCCATCCCAACCGCATTCAAAGTACTTTTATGCTCCTCCTGACACACCCATGTTTCACTGCCATACAGCAAGGTAGGCATTAAAACACTCTTGTATACAGACATTTTCGCTTCTTTTGACAACCATTCATTCTTTGCAATCGACCACGCACTCCCTGCCACCTTTCTACCAGTATTCACTCTCCATTTGATTTCCCCATCTACATTAACAATTTTACTAAACACTCTACCAAGGTATACAAATTCATCCACTACCTCAATCGTTCCACCATTTATGCTAAATTGACAGTCGTTCACCTCATTCTCCCGATCGAACACAACTACTTTGGTTTTAGCCACATGTATCCTTAAGTCCATTCTCACTGTCGTATCATGCAGGCTATCTAACATTCTCTTCGATTCTCCTGGGTTCTCAGCCATTAACACAGCATCATCAGCATACAAAAGTACACGAACATTCTCTCCACCAACCTTAACACCCACCATATCCATACATGCCTGTCTCACACATTTATCCATGAACACATTAAATAACCAAGGGGACATAACACATCCTTGTCGTACACCTCCTCAACTCTAAACCAATCACTCATCATGCCATTCACCCTTACACATGCCCTACTTCCAGTATACACTACCTTTATAGCATTCAGCAACCAACCATTCACTCCATACTCGCTCAGAACATTCCACAATTCATTGCGATTCACTTTGTCATATGCTTTCTCTAAATCAACAAATGCACAATACACTTTCTTTCTTACATCCATGCACTTCTCAACCACTTGCTGTGGGCAAATATTTGGTCGGTGCAACCCCTTCCAGGCATGAAGCCACATTGCACTCCCCACATTTTATCCATAGTTACCTTATGTACTCTTTCAATCAAAACTTTCCCATACACCTTTCCAGGTATACTCAGCAAACTACCGCTCTATAATTCTTACATTCAGCCCCTTCTCCCTTAGCCTTGTAGAACGGTACGATGACACCATCCTTCCATTCAGCAGGCACTCTCAAACTCCTTGCACACAGATTGCACAGATCCCACATCCAACACATAAGAAAATCACCTCCATACTTCAACATCTCTCCCGTTATGCCATCCACACCTGCAGCTTTTCCATTTTTCAACATATTCACTGCTTTAACTACCTCGTTTTTACTAATCCCCTCATATTCATTAATATTCACTCCAACAGATCCACTCGGATTTTTAGACCCATTCACAACATTTCCATACAACTCTTCAAAATACTTTTTCCAACACTCCCTTACATCACTCTCATTCCACACCATATCACCATTCTTTACTTGAATTCCGCTCACACCCTTACTCACTCCTTGCCTCGCTCTCTTCACCCATTTCCAGAACAACTTCTTATTCCCCTCAAAAATCATTCTGCATTTTCTCAGCTTCATTCATCCGCAATTGTTCTTTACTTTCTTTCACAATATTTTTTTCAGCTCTCCTTTTCTCTTTATACATTTCATACAGTGCCTTTCGCTCATTTTCATTCTTAGCAGCAATCATTCTCACATATGCCTCCTTTTCTCATTCACAGCCACTTTAACTCTTTCATTCCACCATGCATCGCCTCTCATTCTTCCAACAACTGCAGTCCCACACACCTTAGTAGCACACTGCAAGATTATACCTTTCAATCTGTTCCAAGCCTTCTCCACATTCTCTTTTCTCATTTCCTCCTTCCATTCACTCTCTTTGGCCATTAGCCTTTCTTTTAGCACACTTTCATATTCCCACCTATTCATTTGCTCTTGCAATCTTTCCACTTTTACTCTAGTTACCTTCTCCCCTTTCCTCTTTCTCACAATCCATTTTCTTCCAAGATCTACTCTATAGATCACTAAATAGTGGTCTGATCCACATTCCGCACCTCTCACAACTCTCGTATCATTCACAAGCTCCCTCAACCGTTCATCATACACAACAAAATCTATCACACTCTTCGCTTCCCCTCTTGTCCATGTATACAAGTGGATTGAATTGTGCTTGAACCATGTGTTCGAGACAAACAATCCCATTTCCATAAATACATTCACCAAGCTTTCACCATTATCATTCACTCTTGGGTCACCAAATGGTCCAAGGATCCTTTCCGTGCCTTCTCGTTTTACTCCCACCCATCCATTCATATCTCCGAGCATAATTACCCTTTCTCCTGGTTCACACTCACTCAAAATATCTCTCAATTCTTCCCAAAATTTATTCTTATCATATCCATTCTCACCGTCAACCGGAGTATAACATGTAACAAGCATAATCCTGTGCACACCCACTTTCATCCGCACCCACAGCAGCCTTGGTGACACTAATTCATGCTTTCTCACATGCATCTTAGCCCTTTCATTCAGTATCAATCCCACTGAAAGATAAATGCTGCAATCTTGGAAAATCTGAAATATATAACCAAACTAGCTGAAATTACCCGGCATTGCTCGGATTTTTACGTCAAGACAAAAAAATATTGAGGAAGATTTGAGAATAAAACCAAGTAATGAAACCAGGTTAATTTATATTGTAGTGCTTAATGTTATACAATATTTTTTGTCTCTCCATCTTTTGTCCGTTGAAATCTCGAAGTCGATTTTATTCATGGAAACAATACTTTCCTCTATACTACGTATGGAGAAAGTAAAAATGCTGTTTATTTACCATTGGGTACTGGGTTTGATTCTGAAGCAATATCCACTATCTGCATAGGGAGTTCTGATTTTATAATGAATTAGGATATACTCAGCAGCGCCTAATGAAATGTTATTTTCCTTTCTTATCTCTTATTTGCAAACTAGTGCCTATAAATTATAACAAATTTTTTAATTTAATTCTATTTTATGAAAAACATACGTCTAAACTTTTACTCTTCTGCTCGTTTTCCACTACTCTCTAACCCACTCGTCTTCCTCCAGCAGTCTTACTCCTCCCTCAGTTTACATCACACTTGTCTGCTTCCCTCCCCATGCTCTCCCTTCCCCCTCTCTCTTTCCACTCTCTTTCCCCCCCTCTCTCTTCCTCCCTCTCTTTTCCCCTTCTCTCTTCCCCCCTCTCTCTTCCCCCTCTCTCTTCCACCCTCTCTCTTCCCCCCTCTCTTTTCCACCCTCTCTTTTCCTCCTCTCTCTTCCCCATCCATTTACTCTATATTTCTTCCCATTCCTCCATTTCCTGTTTTTTATTTCAAGCTTTTTCATATTTCTTGTTCTTGTTGTAAATAAGGACAATTTCGGTCATTAAAGTTTTCAAAGCTAGCATCAAAATAATGCTCTGAAAAAGCATTGAATCGTGCATTTTACCGTACTTTCCAGAATGGAAAATAGGTGTATTGTTTGGTCGTTCAGTCTTTCTGGCCCCCTATTAACTTTTGAACCGATTGACCAATTTTCATGGTATTTGGTGGATATCCTTTTCCACTGGGGACGACCTGTCGAGGAAAAATTTTCCTGATATTTTTAGGCACGAGTTCGATTCCAGCAATTTTCCTCTCATTTAGTTTACATAAGAAATGCGAAATCCACCATGCAGTGGCTTTTTCTTTGTGCGTTAAAAGAAGGAAATCCTACTATTGGCGCGGGATTTCTACTATTTTCTGCGAAAAGAAATAAATATTTCAACTTTTATCATAGAATTTTGCTTATCGAACGTATTTATTTAAATTCCACCTAAGCAAGCGCAAGTAGGAAGAAGAAAATGTTTCAATTTTAACATGTATTTCTATTCAAATGCAAAATAAAATAAATATTAAAAAATAATATATGAAGTATATTACACCTGACGTTGAGATATGGCGTTCGCGACATAATATAGATCTTTTAGTTATAGTGGAAGCGAGAGAGACAGTTCCGTTGCTTAAACGCGGTGAGTGATCACGAGCGCGCTGATGAAAGCGAAGAGAGAGTTGGCATTCACGATTTACGGTGTGGTTGCGGCGGTACGTGACAATATCCTTTATCCTCATTTTATTAAATATTATGTATTTTCAGATCCTAAACATTTTTCTTCATAACTATCGAGCATAAGTCTTATCAAAATAATAAACCCTCTAACCAACTGAAATTAAAGAATTTTTTTAAATTGGTTCTTAATTTTTATCAACTGCGTTGGAAATAGACTACAAACTAAAAACTTCATGTGAACGTAGTCAGATACCACTGAAAGCATTAAATTAAAGATTTCATAATGATTTTGCTATTAATTAAAATTTAATAGTATCCTTTTCGTTACGACAGCAATTGAATACCCGCACTGTTAAAGATACCAAATTTTTCTATCGATCCAACTTAGAACTTAGGCTACATGCAATATCAGAATTTCAATCAGGAGGGGGGGTGCGTCTCTATCGATATTTTGAATAGAGAGAGAATTTCGATATAGGTTACGGTGGATGTATGAGTGACCCGATCTGAATGAAGTTTGAAGGCAGTCAAACGCCACCAGGACGGTAGGAGGAGACAGGCAGTGGGGAGGGAGGGACGGTTGATGTGTGTGTTGGTCACCACACCTGCGAGCAGGATCTCTGCAGTCGCTCTCTGCTAACCGTCGTTTTCGACGGGTAACCCTAGTTATCTTTAATTACGGATCCCTAGGTTCTCAGTGTACTTTTTGTGTTATCTATAAAAAATTCTAACATAGGGCTTAACCGTTACAACACTAATATTTTAGTCTTAAATATGTGTTCATTTTATTAACTTGAATATAAAATTTTGAATATGAAAATCCGAATTTTGATACATGATCATCATAAACGAATAATGTGCCGGATATTTTGAAATCTTAAAAACATTTCCTGATCCGCAGCATATATTTAGAAGTGCCTATAAATTAGTATTCTAAATGAGAAGCTCGTATTTAAAGTGGATACGTAACCTCTAAGCAAAATCAACAAAAATAAAAGAGTAACTACACCTCATTATTTTTTACCGAATTATTTCGTTATAACGATAAACGTAACGGAAAACGAAATGTAGATTTTAGCGTAACGAAAAACGAAATCGCTTTTTTGCCTGTAACGAATCTTCTTTATTTCGTTTGCCAGCATTGTTTTGATTAGCCAGATTTATAGTTTTTTGGTGATTATCCTTCTTTGAATAACCTTAATATATCTTTCTTCCCTACTTTTGTTTATATTAGGTACACATTATTTCTTTTAGTTAATATTAGGTATTGGGTATTGTTTATAGCGGTTGTCACGTAGATTGTTAGTCCAACAATACGCTCATTCCCATGATATTTAAATTTTAAAATATTTTTTAAATAACAAATGTACTTCAAATCGCTTTAAAAACCCTCCCATTTTGCTTAAATTTGTATTGTGGTTAAAATAGCACCTTCTTCTTGCTTCAAGGTTCTGCAGTTGTTGCGTTATAAATGCACAAACAAACAAATTCTTCAAAATATTTATGGTAGAGATGTCGTATAATGTTAAGAAAGCCTTACGTGCAGAGACGTACCTGGGAGATAAGGCGCCTATGGCAAAATTTTAGGAAAAAAACCTCAGTTAGGTAAAATATTATTTTTTGTGCGTTTTAAAAGAGAATACTAACATTTTATTAACAATGACTTTAACAATGGAGTATTAATTTAACATTCATTTTTGGGAAAATAAACAGGCATGTTTGCGGGATCGTTTGGCGCTTTCTGCAGGCGGCGCTTATGGCAAATGCCACCTTCGCCATTCCCTAGCTACGGCACTGCTTACGTGCATTCAATTTTTTAAAGGCATTCAGTAATTTTTATTTTCCATGGTATGGTGACGCTCAAGACGTCGATCGCGATCGACCAGTCAGTCACTCACTCCTTTTACGTCGATCTCTGAACCGTTTTCTGTGACTTACGGCTGCATATATGTTTCCGATCACAATATCTGCATATTTCAGATAAATTACTTTTGTATAAGGAACAGGACAGACCCAGACGACAAACGGCGGAAGCACTGCTCGAGCAGGTCTGGATTAAGGAAAGACCATGTCTCTTACAACAACATATTTTTAACCAAACAAAATTTTATCTCTGGGGTTTAGGGGCTGAGACTACTGGCTTTGTTATGGTTTTTAAATATGTTGACAAGTTCTTGTCCCTCTCTTGTTTCTCAACCAGTAATCCTAAGTGACAAACAAGCAGTATCCTCTTCTACTTAATACTATGTAATGAATTTAATTAAATAATTTATATTATATAAGGCCTACATTCTTTAAATAAAAAATTTATTTCTGGTAGATCGTGTTAAAAAAAGGGGTAAAAAACGTAGATCCTAAGTACCTGAGATTCGAGCACCCATTGTCTATGGTATGCTGTTATCTCAAAGCCTGATGGTATAAGGATTAACTTTAACCATTTTATAATGAAAAGTTGATTTTAATGCTTTTATCCTATCAAACGGCATTTATATTTACAATCTGATAAATCATTAAGTTGCGAATTTAATTTGAATGGAAGTTTTATTAAATTTTAAAATTGCTCTGATAAGATTTCCAATGTCGAATTCAAGATTTTATTTATACTAGTACAAAAGCCCGTCAATATGACGGGTATGCGTGGATAAAATTTAAGGCACTTCCCATTCTTCCTCCTTTTCTCTCTTCCATCCTCATCTCTCATATTTTAAGTTTATATTCTATTTTTCGACATTTCATAAAGAGGTTGCAATGAAAAAAAACCTTAAAGGACAAAAACCGATTAAAAATTTATTTGAAAAGTTTCATGTAAATTTAAAACAAATAAACCCGTAGTGTAAAAACTTTAAGTCAGAAAGACTTCAATGCATTGTAATGATGGTCAAATCAACATTTCAAATAGGAAGATACTTCACGCGTACATTGAAAATATCTTTTCGTTTGCAAATTTTATCGGGCAGTTTAAAGCAAATTAATATATTGGCAATGATTATGATTAATTTTTTTCGACAATTAAGCAAGATATTTTACGCATGGTCGGTGCATTTATAGTGATTTCAATAAATGTGAGAATTAAAAAAGCTACTTACTAAGTTCTTTCGTCGTCAAGGTAAACAAAACAAAAAGTTAATTAAAATATTAGCGGTCATATGTTCGTTCGCATTTCTTCCACGCCTTAGAAATGGCACTGCAATAAACAAACCTATCGTTCAAATTAATTAATCTTTCGATTAAAATGCATTCAAAAGAAGAGTTCTCACAATTGATTTCAAATACAATATCAAAGTTCATGTCATTGCTTTTAGATATAGACGTAATTTTGATAGATCAGCAACAATGCAGTCGCCCTTGACGACGAATTTTTTTCGTCTAAAATTTATCAAAATTTTCCTGTTAATAACGAATTTTTGGAACGATTCGATGCGTATTCGAAAATTGATGGCTGGAAAATGAATATCCGTGATCATCTGGCCGTATATGCAGATTGTAAGTTGAAAATCGAGAGGCACCCTAAGCCTCAAAGAAAGTTTTATATATTTGCTAAGGCTGACTTTTCAAGCTTCAGGTCGCGCCTACGAGAAATACTACCTGTCTTCTGTAATATAACCGAACGATCAGGTGCTGAATCGTCATGGACATTATTCAAGGATATAATGCTAGAGGACATCGATAAGTACATTGCAATTAAATTAAAGTTCGACAATAAAGAGCCACGTTGGTACAATAAGCAAGTTAGGAGTGCGCTTAGGCGTCAGAGAATAAGCCACACGAATATAAGAAATATGCCGTCTACATCATCCGACGAGTATAGAGCAGCTAATATTCAGACGTATAAGGAATCCCGCGCTAAAGCGATAAATACTATTCGCGAGGCTTTTAATAACTTCGTGAATAAGATATTAAATAATTTTTTGAAGGAGAACCCTAAAGCGTTTTGGTGTGAGAGAGGTCCAAGGTAGAGGCCCTATCATACCTTCCCTGCGTAATGACTAGGGTGCCGTTATTCATGATATCGTAGAGAAAGCAATCTTGTTGAACGGTCATTTTGTAAAAGCATTTACAGCCGTCAACGACCAATGCGTACATTTTGCACCCGCTATAATGAGCGACCTGATGGACGATATAGTATTTACTGAGGTTAGAATAGCAAGGCAATTAAGTTCCATCAGACCTAACAAAGCCACTGGCCCCGAAGAAATTCCTGCTCGCGTTTTAAAAGAATTAGCTGAAGAAATAGCACCTTTTCTTCGGATAATATTCGAGAAATCCATTTCCCGCGGATAGGTCCCTAACGACTGGAAGTTAGCGCACGTTACCCCAATTTATAAGGTCAGCAACAAGGAGAACCCATAAAATTACAGGCCGATTTCCTTAACTTCGATATCGTGCAAGATTCTCGAGCATATACTCGTTAGCAACGTAATGCGATTTCTTGATAGTAATTCATTGTTAGATGGTTGTCAATACGGCTTCAGGAAAGGTAGGTCATGTGATACTCAGCTCGGTCTTTTTCTAAATTGTATACTGAGAAGCGGACAAAATAATAGGCAGATAGATGCCATCTTCTTAGATTTTAGGAAAGTCTTTGATAAGGTACCTCACAGGAAGTTAATAACGAAATTGGAAACCCTAGGCGTTAATTCCAAAATTGTTGGTTGGATCCGTGAATATTTAAATCATAGGAAGCAGAAGGTCGTTATAGATTGGAAATCCTCGAACTTAGTGGAGGTTGTCTCTGGCGTTCCACAGGGTAGTGTAATTGGTCCGCTATTATTTCTAATTTATATAAACGATATCAGCTCAGTAATCAGAAGTAATTAAGCTTTTCGCGGACGACACCGTCATTTATAGAGAAATAAGCAATCCGGAAGACCATCAGTTTCTCCAAAATGATCTAGAAGCTATTTCTGCATGGTGTAAGGAATGCCAGTTACAGATAAACCAAAATAAAAGCTGCGTCATCAGTTTCTGGAGAACCAACAGTATCTCGTTGGATGTTAATTATTCGTTGGACGGAGTGGAGATTCCAGTTTCAGACTCGATTAAATATCTCGGAGTCACGATTCATCGTTATCTCTAGTGGGACACCCACATTCGACGATTGATAGATGCCGCTAACAAAATACTGGCCTTTATAGGGAGAATAGTTCAAAATAGTTCCGAAAAAGTGAAAGAATTATGTTATTTATCCACAGCTGTGTGGGATCCCTACGAAAAGGGACTCACTAACGAGATAGAAAAGGTTCAGCGCAGGGCAGCCAAATTTGTAAAGAGGAATTACGATAGTAAACAAAGCGTAGCATCATTAATAGAAAATCTGAAATGGACATCGTTAGAAGAACGTAGGCTGCAGGCTAGACAAACTACTGAAAAAATTTATGTCGGAGGGACTAGCGAATGAGGTAGTAGGACTTATAAGAAGCCCGACGTATCTCGGAAGGCAGGATAGCGAGAATAAGATTCGCGAGATCGATTGTAGAACGGAGTGATATAGAGGATTGTTTAGGACGATAAAAGAACATAATAGGAAAAGATAACGTAGGAAAACTAGGGGTCTTTGGTGCACCTCACCCCCTGCCATTAACCAAAAAGGTGACTTGCAGGGTATCAGGTAGATATAAATAGATGTAGATGTAGATCCGTTCTTTTAGGCGTTGTTTGGTACAAGTCCCGTATTCATATCGCAATTCTAAGTGATTTTAAAATGCAAATGAAAAATGTGCTGCAATTGTGCAAACCGTGCAAACACACAGAAAGAAGGACAGAATTCTCTTTAATATATGTATTAGATATATAAAGTATAAGTTGATCCTGTCGAAAATGATTTCATTAAACCGGCTCATGGGCGATAATTTCATTACATGTCACATCCCAGTGATTTTATGTAAGTTACAAAATGAAGTTGATATTTTGAAGAAACTTTATTGCTGACTACCAATTAGTGATATAATTTTTCCATCCATTTAAAGTACAAATATTTAACTGTCAAAAATCAAAATAAAATGCAAGTAATTAAGAAAAGATCGGCTAAAATCGCGGAAATTGCATATTTAGCTTATTTTCTAAATTACACCTTTTAAAAAACAGGTAGCGGGAGAATCAAACGATATTTATAGCAATGGGCATTTATGGAACTAAGAAATTTAGCTTAGCGTGCCAATTATGCAAGCTTATCTTGTATTTACATTTTTAATCGAAACAGAATGCCTCCTTAACATCACTGTTATCTAATTAATGGAAAATAATTTTTATGTCTTGATCAACAAATAAATGGACCATTAATTATAATTGTATACAGTTTTTGCAAACTTCTATCTGCTTAGAAATGTGGATGGTAACTCGGCTATCGATATTTTTTTCTCTCTCAAATTTAACCTAAAATTCCGTTGTTGATGTTTCTATTTGTATTGCACAGGTTTCCCTCTCTTTATGCGTGTTCGCTTTATGCGAATTCGCTATTACGCGACAAACATATTGCTACCGGAATTTCTTTTTATTCGTCTTTGTTTCGCCCTTATGCGATTACGCGGCGTGTGCAATACAAATGCAATAAAGTTCTCCACTACATCAAAGGCGACCATTCGGTCTCTCATTGTAACTTATGCTGTGCGTATTAGTACTATACAGTAAAAGAGATGAGAGTGGAGAGTATATTGCAGAGTGGAGATGAGACGGAGATTTCGTGTGATACTGTTTGAACCCCCATGAGAAGTTCTGTCTCTTTGCCCGCGGTACTTGGGTAGGGCCAAGACAACCCTCCAGCACTTTAAACCTCCACTATTATGTCACCCACAACAGCCACCACTTGTGTTACGCTGCTTCATTTTATAATGTACAGTGTTAATTGTTTTAAGTTTTATTTAGCGTATAAGAAGTCGTTATGGAGCGAAAGAAGAGCGTCTTGTAGGGGAATTGCTTGTGGAACGTATCCCTACCTTTTACACGTAAATATGTGTTCTATTTATGCGAATTCGCTACTCTTAACTTTGTCGGTGATCACGTATGATACGAAATATTTTCGAGTTTCATTAATAATATTATTTTCCTATAAGAATATATATTCAAGCAATGAGGTTGCGTGGGGGGCCGAATTTAGTGAGAGAACCCGAACAAGTAATCTTGCTTGAGGACAGTTTTTTTTGTTTTATGGAATTTCAACCTCTTGGATTATTATAGCCATTCCCCCTTCCACGCCGAACACGCACACACACACAATGGAGGAGGGAAACCCGATGCAGACAATAGCGCTTGAGGACGGTGGCGTAGCGTACTAATAGCTAATCGGTGCAATGAACCGGGGCCTCCAGTCAAGAGAGTCCCTACTACAAAGAGGCATTCCATAAAAAATTATTTGATTTTTGCATTATATTATTTTTTAACTCATCATTCTCTGTAAATTATTTTTAACCACTCCAATCGTAGGTTGGAGTCTTTCCGACATCCTAAGTTTTCTGTTTGTTGGGAGAGCAGAACATGTAATTGTTTTCAATTATCGCAATATTTCTACCGAGATGCCGGATATCACTCAAAATATACTTTTTACATCCTCATTTGGACTTGTTCCCAGACAACTTGGGTGCTGGTAGTGATGAACAAGGTGAAAGATTTCACCAAGATATAAGTAATATGGAACATCGCTATAAAGAAAGGTGGGATCCTTCCATGATGGGTGACTATTTCTGGTTTTTGCAAAGGAAAGATGATAATGTTCATAAGAGGAAAAAATAACTTTCTCTGCAATAAATTTAGTCAGAATAGCATGTTTTTCTTCACTTTTATATTTTCTGAGAGTTTTTTTAATATTTGTCAACCATAATGTGAGACTATGATGTTTAATTAGTTAATTCCAAATTTATTCTCACTTAAATCGTGTGCTTCTTTTAAGAAGAAAAATAACTTTCTGTGATTTGAATTTAGTCAAAACAGCGCATTTTTCTTCATCTGTGTATTTTTCTTGGTGTATTTTTATACTTGCAACCATAACGTGAGTCTATGATGTTTTAATAGTGATTTCAAGTTCAATCTCATTTAAATAACGTACATCTGTCAAACTGCACAATAGATGATATGTAAGTTCATATATTTTGAATACAAATACAAATCAGGAGATAACAAAAAACTGTGCTTGCTACAAATTTTTGACTGCCATTTTCATGATCAGCGTGCTCGATTTAGTAAAAAAAACAGCTTATTTCGTTAATGTTATGGACAAAAAGTAAAAATTTGTTGTCCTGTATAAGACACACCAAAAAATATTTAGCACTGTGGCCCCCATAATGTTTGCTACGCCACTGCTTGAGGGCCTGGCAGGTGTAAGATGATTTAATTTAAAATTTATACGTGGTTTTAGAATAGATTTTCTGAGACCATATTCCTTGGAAAGCATAAATTCTCAGTAATAGAATTTTTTAGGAATTTTGGAAATACCTTCCGATAAAAGTAAAAACCTTTTTTCTGAATACTGCGTGTATTTCTTCTTAGTTATGTAATGGAAATATTGATGTAATGATTTAAACATGTATCGGCGGCAGTGTAAATCTCTCCGTTTACATACGCAGGAATCCTTGATTTCGTTTTTTTTTAACGGCCCGTTTGTGTAAACTCACAGTAATAATAATTTCAGTCGAGTTGTTGGCGCCATTTATTTATTACAGATCACATAAATACATAAAAGCACATCGTTCATGATCATGAGTATAGATACATTTCTTCCATGGTAATCAGTAACATGCTCGAACCAAATACCAGAAACACTTTGGTAACTATTCAGCTTTATAAAACTATTTTCTTTTATGTGGTGGACTCATTATTATCGTTTCCATTGGTGTAATTAGTCGTCCAAGGAAGTTGCGGTCATGGGCCTTAGAATCTGTGCTTGTATCTGATGGACTCTCCGTACTGAAACCTTCCCGCTCCGCGCCTTCCTCTGCACGTTATTCCGTAGTATCCTTGCGCCTCAACTCGTCCCTTTCCGTCCTTCGATTACCACAGAGTCCCCGTCGCCCTCGCGTCCGCTCTCGCCCCCCGACCCCTTTCACCCCGAATATCCGTCCATGTTACTTTTTTAATGACTCTCTTCCGGACACTGGCGTGCGATTCGGACTCGATGTTATCTCAATAATCCTGAAAAGGAAATCGCAAACAAGTTAATTTGTTTTGAGGTGCAACCTATAAGTGATGTTTTAGAGTTTACTCGAAATATAAATATTTAACTCCGAAGTTGTTTCTATGATCAAAGGACTTAACTTTATCTCAAATATTCTTGTTAGGTTGAATGACTTTTACATTTAATTCGCAAAGGAAATATAACATATCTTTTTCTAAATTTAATGAATTCGGTTCTACTGTTAGCTACAATTGAAAATTCAAATTCCCAAATTAATTTACATTTATTCCGTAGATAATGGTATACAGATCTAAATAAAGGTCAAGAAATTTAAAATATACTAAAAAATTGTATGTGAGCCCAATATTAAAGCAATTAGCACTGCTCAAAAGGCTCGTCAAATAATTCCAACATTGTGAACCTGTGCCAGGGAATTTTTCAAAAACTATTTCTTGTAAAGGATTTAAAATGAAATTGATGTACTGTCACTTTAAATTTTTTCGAAAACGAGCTATTTGCATTTTGATGAGGGTATAATATATTATTGCGATATTTCTAGTAGATTTACGGCATCACTTGCTTTGTAAACAAGATGTATCCATAGCCATGATAGATTGAATTAATAGAGTTCTACTCACTTCATCACGGGTAATCTTATTTCCGTCCATGGCCACGGCCTCGTACCGTAATTCTCTTTCTGCATCATTAGTTATGACATCGGCAGGTGTATCCACATCCTCCATAACATACCCATCATCTATTTTATCTTCGGAAAATAAATCAGGAGATACTTCGTCTGCGGAAGGTCTGGGTAATGACGAAATTGAGACGATGCAGGCATACATAGCCAGTAGAAAAAGTGCGAGAAACTTCATTGATCTGCCAAAAAAATTTGCGAAAAATTAATTCTTCAGAAAATTGTCAGAAGCCGCAAAAATGTTTATTAATATCCAAACTAGTTGTATTGCATTTTGTCATGGATTCGAGTTTTTTATGTAACAATTTTCACATAGAATCTAGGCTTTTTTCGAAAATATATGGCACATTTTTCAGTCCTACAAGATTTAGCTTTAATTACACTTGCATAATTCCGTTTTTAAATTTCCTTCGTTCTTTATCAAACTCGTGAAATTTCACGCAGTTTGCTTTGAAAATTTCATCATTTGTTTGGTAAATCCAAAAAAATTTACTGCATTTGAAATATGCCGGCAAATTCCGAAGGAATAATTAACAGGAGGGAATGATCTGCGTGCACCTCGTTTTAAAAAATCCAATTATACCTCTCGCAAGCTATTAACATACCTGTTTCTTTCTCTCTCCGTGCTGATATTTATAGGCTTCCTTCCCAGTCGTATCTCGTAGGCAGGCGAGCTGCTTGTGTGAAATACCTAAGGAGGCGTACTCTCTTTTATATCCGAAAAACATTCCGACGGATCCGGGAATTACGAGGAGATAGAAAGAAGGGGTAATCCTGCCGGTGATTTCCCTCCATCGGAATATCTCTCATTCACCTTCTTCCTCCCACCTTGAATTTCATTTCTCTCGCTCTCTCACTTCCTCCTTTTGAGGAAGAGCGCCGTCATGCTGACCTTGAGAGAGTTCTCTACTTTTTCTTTTTTGATGGAGTTTGAGAGTGGCGGGGAATCTTTTCTGTTCTTTAGGAGGGCCCCGCGAGGAAGGCGTTCTCCGTTCAACAATGGGGCTCATTCCAGCGATGACTCGCGGCATTTTTCTTCTCTCGATGGTCGTTAAACGAAGCAGGCGTTCGATAACTCGTCCTAATCGACTTAATTGTTCGTCGCGAAAGGGTTGAATCCGTCTTGGACTCCGAAAGATCGCGATTTTTCTCGTCCGACGAGGGCGTGGTGTTTTCGAGTTCTATTTCTACTGATTAGAATTATGCCATGGTTAATTTCTGTGGTTAAGTCAGTGCTTCTGTCGGGAATAAAAGCCAGAAATATATCGATTGCTTCGCTTTAAACATGTTAAACTTTATCCGCTTAAAGAACTTACGTTTAAAGTTTAAATTATTACCCTTAGAGAAGGCACCAAAAGATGTGTGAAAAATTGTTATGCCTCTTTTACTGCGGCAAATTTCCTTAAAAGTTATGCGCACAACCTTAATCATGTCCGTAGCTTTAAAAATTCCGGTGATATTTAAACGACTCAGCTATTTTTGGGCTCGCAGTTCGCCACCTATGGCGGAGGTTTAAGCATTATTTCATGAAAGGCGCTTAGTTTTTTTATTATAATAATAATGTAAGAATAAACTGATTGATATTTCAGCAGATTTATCACAAATCCAAATTGAATTGGAAGAATACATTCTCATGAGGGATTATTAACTAGAACTATAACATCTGAAATAAAATTAGAATTAACAAAATTCCAAATTTTAACAGCGAAAAATTGTAGAAACTATAACCTAAGTGACTTGAGGTCTGGTTAAAATTATTAGTACCTTTGAATTTTCTTCTGTCCAGCGCTGTAGGTATTTTTGTCGATTAAATTTTAATTATGTAATACATCAAAAAGGGGCAGTTACGCTATTGCCAAATAACTCATGTTTTACGAACCCTGATAATTGCAATAACACTAGAAGCCAAGAACTACTATGTGGCAAGAACAATTTAATCAAATTTCAAATCATGATACATCAGACCAGCGTTTCTCAAACGGTGGGTCGCGACCCCTTAAGGGGGTCGCAAGCAATCTTCGCTAAGGAAAGTGATTTTATTCTGGTTTAAAGAGTCCTGCAGGTTTTTATTTATGTTTTGTTTAAAAAAATCTGTAGCTTATCAACATAAGAAATGTTTTTAACAAATGAGTTATTTTTATGAAATAAAAAAGCAAATTGCGTCTCAATTGTGATTAATACTTAAATAATTAAAATATACACCACATATTGTCTTAATCTTTTAAATACGCATAAGTAGTTGTACATAGGGTAATTTATAGTGCTAACATAGTATTAAAATTTTAAAAACACAAAATAAAAAACTCTCTAACTATTAATTTCCTTATCATCATCATCTCCCTCGTATGGAGAAAACTGGAATGTTTTTTCTTTCTCGAATATTCTCGAGGGGTCGCGGCGACCAAACATCCAGACGAATTTGCTGAGAACTATTGCATCAGACTGTTTAATTGGTTATTTCTTCAAAGAGGTTTATTGGATTTTTTTAAATACGCAATACCAATATCTGATATGATTTATTTTTAAAGGATCCTTGTACTAAGGCAGATGACAAAAATAAAAATCATCACATAAAATATTTATCCTGATGTATATCATATAATCTTACCCTGATAAAAGCTTATTTTTATTTATATTAATTTATTTGGTTGAAAAATACGCCGGTGTTTTTACAGGCTGATGTTTAAGGAAATGCTTTATAAGGGCATCTGTCAATTTACTGAACTACTTGAAATTGTGGCAATTTAAGCTTGTATTAATGAAAATATAGTTAATTTTAAAATTATTCATTTACAACTTCAAAAAACATCAAATAAAAAACAAAGTTATATAGACAATAGTAAGTGTCGGCACCAGAACTTATTTACCGTCTAAATAGTACGCATTAAATTCGTACTTTTGGCATATACTATTCTTAGATGAATCGTAAAGAGTAGTATTAAATGATAATCCATTAATTACATATGAACGACACATTTCCATGAATGTTGTTTATTCCTTTGCTCGGGATCTCTACCGTAAAACATTTTTCGTTTCAAATGAATTTTATTTTATCGATACATTTTTTACTTTTTTCAGGTGAGTTCAAAATCATGAAACTACATGTAAAAACATTAAGAACAGTGCTTCCTTAGTCTAAAAAACTGTGAGTATATATTTTACTTGTTATATAGCCATATATCTGGTTAATCGATGGAAAAGTCGATTATATAAATGTTGTAATCGTTTTAAAATTTTATGTTATAGAAAATCACTTTAAAATATTGCATTTGGCGCCATCTCAGTTAAGAATTGTATAGGATTAAGACTAATGTGTGATAATGTATAGTAATTGAGAAAATTCTCTGCCCTGCGGTTTTGGCAATAATTTTCATTGATGCAAAATAACTATATTCTTTATAAAAAAGGAAACAATATAAATTGCACAATATTTTCATATAATTTAGATAAACATCTGACGGTATAAATACTTTAAACCTATGCATATACTTAAATGATGTACTTTGCTGCTTATTTACATGCATCTTACAATTAAAAATATTCTATGCGCGGATTTCACAAGAGATCCCAGCTTTCTCCCATAATTTTCTTGGTGTCTTTTTAAATTGATGCCTTTTTCTCTTCCGCTGTAGATATATCCATCCACCACTGTTGCGAACCACAATTTAATTATTCTCTTCCTCGTTAGGAGTTACTTTCACATTTACCATGATTTCAGTTGTTTCTAACAAGGTAGTCATCAATGCCCTGTCGACGATGGCAGAAGCATAAGAAACAAATTAATAACATTTTCGTGTTCTAATACTTTCGTAAGCGCTTATAAAGAAAATTACTTCAACTTATAAATTGAATGTTTATATTATAATTATATGTTTCTCGGAATTGATTCAAAATAACGTGATACCTATGCCATACCTATATTCAGATTATTTAAATTATACATATTTTGGCAAATAAAGTTTCAGCACATTTAACTTAACTATTCAGTAATTATTATTTTCTTACCCAAAACACTTTTAAACAATAAATTAATGCATCAATAATGTACGTTAAAATTTTAGGTAAATTAAAGTATTTATTCTACCTCTGAGTTGATGAAGCACGTATCTCTACTCGCCAGCATCCTTCTTGCTGCCTCGTTATCCAGGTCAACTCGCCGCAAAACACTTGCGCCTTCTCGTTCTATCACAGAGCGGCAGATGGCAGGGCAAGAAGTAAACAAAAGGGCACAGAATGTGGTCACACAAAGCAGGCTAATTCCTTTCATCGTAAGAGGGTGTTGCTGCAGCAGCCTGATAGCGTTGCCAACCAAAAAAGGCAGTCGTATTTTTTCGTTTAATCGTTTTAATCGAATTCCAAATTCTATAATATTTTATATCCTTAGCAAAACTATTGAAATTTAATCAAAACTCTCGAACTAATACAAGTTTGGCGGGCCTTTTGCAAATACAATATGAATTAATGTGAAAGTTTAGAATTTTTGTATCATGAAAAAGCTTACCGTTCACTGGAACTTCTGAAGATTTTATAACTAATCAAGCGAATCAATTCAAATAAACTCGCCCGTATTTATTTTAATTATCTCTCAATCTAAGTTTTTGCTGCCACTTTTACGCTTACAAAGATGCACTGAGATATTTGAGGATGTTGGGTTTTATTTATAAGAGCGTGTTGAATTAAGAAATTTTAATCTGTTGATATGTGTCAATAGATCTTCGTAGAAGAAAACGATTTCGACGGTAAACCGTTGAAAATAAGGAAATGTTTCTTGACTTCCTCTTCATCCGTCCACTGATCTTACTTCAGACGTTTATGCAATCAAGTCTCCACATTCAATTTAAGCTGTTTTTTATTTTATAATTAAATTATTATAAAATAATAAACAAATAATTTAACATGCAATTATCGAGCTCGTATTATGGTTGAAAAAAACTCAAGAATAATCATATAAAAAGTACTTGTCTCAGGTTTCTTCAATAGCCACAACAAGGTAATAAAAAATCAGTGGTTTTTTATAACCTTGTTGTGGCTATTGGAGATACCTGGGACAACTATTTTTTAAATGTTTGTTCTTGAAATAATTTTGCTTTTATACCCAAATCACTATTGGCAAATATTAATTAATAACATCTCTATATATATAAAATTAAAGGCAATTGATTGTTCCCGCATTTTTAAACACCGCGCCAGCTGATGCTCCCAGTTAATTTCTCCCAGAATAACACAATACATCGATTTCTTAGAAAACTTCCCGGAAACTGGAGAGCTCGGTAATCATTTCTTGAATTGAACGATATCGTTCAAGTATGTCGAGTTAATATTCTTTGATTTGTTCTAAATGTGGGTGCATGACGTTTTACGTAGGTATTCGGAACTTACCCAATAGAAATTGTCATACGATTCGCCCTGCCATTTGAGACGTTCTATGGGTCCGTGATTTTTCATATCGAATCTTTACGTAAAAAGCTTCGTGGCCTTTATATACCTTTATATAAAACAATACGTATCATAATATGATCCTGAGATTACTCCTGTGTTGCGTTCAGTTGATCACACAGGAGCCTCAGTTTTATTCTAGCTGCAGCTATATCACTTCATGCGTAATTCTTGATAAAAAAACTGCTAACAGCAAAAATTTCACATAAATACTAATAGTAAAGATATTTTTCATTTTAGAATTTTTTCCTTGTTTATGCGCGTTGATTACAACAACGTTTTTCGAAGAACGGGTCGCGACGCAGTAGCAAGACCCATTAGGAAAATGTAAGCACGTAACCAGCTGAAATATTTGAAAAATGACGGGGAATGAAATACCCTTGTTAGATAATTGGTTTTTTTTCCGTTGTTTTCTATCAGGAATATATGATTATTTTTCTGGAAATATTTTCGTTGTATTTTCATTCGCTCTGTCCCGAGGGGAAAAAAACTCGAAAAACTGTGGATTATATGAATGTATATTAAATATTAGATCTATTTTCCAAACTATTACTCGAAACATTTCATTTTTGGAGAATTATTATCTACTACAAAATTCTTGAAATTTTATTTTTTTTTCTTACTCAAAAGGAAAAATCAAAGTCAACAAGAATGACGATCTTAGTTTTGAGATTCGCAAATTCGACCACTGCGTAATATCAGAATTTTCAAAGGCTTATCAAAACCATAATAAAAATAAAAATTATGCCAAAATCGTATTTCCTTGAACCACTGCTAACATTTCCATTGCATGACGCTAAAAAACAATTAAAATCATTTGTTTTCTATCAGCACGGAAGGAGTAATTCTTGCCTTATTCCATCTATGCAAATACCTAGTACTGAATAAAGTTTTTCTATTAGCATAGCCAGACAATACTTTTCAGCCGGGTATTTGTGAGACCTATAAGTACGGGGGATAAAGCATTTTTTAAATTCATTCGTGGTTTTAGAGGAAATGACTAATTTTATTTCATTATTCATCACTAATTAATGCGAATTGTTCAAATCTTGATGTAGGAATTTAGAATTTATTATCAATATTTAGATATTTGGTAGGTGTCTCAAAGTGTTTATCAAAAAAGGAACTTCTGATTCAAGGAAATATCTCAGATTAGTTATATTTTTCATTCACCCTTTCAACCGAGTTGATTGTTGGCATCTGGCAATAAAAGATATGAAACTCGTGATCTCGAAAATTAAAAAAATAACGATTCCCTTAGAGAAACAAAATCGTAAAAAGATAGTCTCTTGGCCTCAGGCAAATTATCACCAAAGAATTTTTACGACTTTTTTAAATTATCTCCAGAAATCCCGTGCTGACCCAAGATCAAACGAGAGGAGCGTTGGCCCTATAAGGCGAAAAATAAACGATAACTTCTAACGAACGTCAGTGTCTGCCCGCCGTCCCTCCTAGATATTAAGCGTCCATCTAAAGAATTCTGACGTCTTTTGTCCTTTTATCTGGAGGTGTCAGCATAACGTATCCGGAAAAAAACAATGACCGATTATTAATGGCCGTGGGATGGGATCCCACGATCTGATCACTCTCAACCCATCCTACCACTTTTTTCCTCGCAATTTATCTTCGAATTAGAAATGGCGCTAAGCTCCATCCATTTGAAAAAGTTGTAGTTTCTAATTATTTCAGATGCAGAGCGTGGCCCATAAGTCCCAATTGGTTATATGAAGCATATGAAAAAAATCAAAGTAAATATTTAGACAAATAAGTTTATAAACATTAACTGATTATTCAAAGTACAAAACAAAACCGCTTCAATAAATATTTTTAAACGTTTTTTTACTTTGTTTTTTTTTATTTTTGCTTAATCATAACCAATTGGGATGTATGGGTCACCTTGTACAAATATTTTTCATTGTCCCGTCCGGGTATTCATTATATTCTATTCATAGAGAAGTGCTACATACAAGCCGCAACCTAGCAGCTGAATGCGTAACTTTCAAAGTGAGTCTGAAACGCTTGGTCGGTTCAAAATATTTTGATTAAACATTCTCACTTTAATCAAGCTTATATAATTTTAAAGTTGTTTAATTCCGTCGTCGTATTAAGAGAATTTTATTTTCATTATATCATATATAAAAAAGTTCTCACTCGCCCTCGAGGCATCCGCCTCAAGCGACCGCATGGACGATCATGCGAGCGGGTCAATCTCGCTTTATTTGAAAAAAAAAATAGGATTTAATGTTTTGCTTCGCTGAAAATGTCAACCAAAATATACGAATATTTGTTTGTAAATGCATATTTATTTTTTTAATATTTACAAATAACATATTTTCTTCTTTTGCGCAGGTGCAGTAAAATGTTTCAAAACATATAATCGGGTGGGTGTATGCGTCTCAAAAATTGTAAAGCAAGAAGGTGACGAAAAGACAGGTGTTCTGTTCCCACGGAGACGAAATGCGCTTGGTCGGTTTACTATAAATACAAAACTTTAAGGAGAGATGTAACAGGAATTTTCTGCTTCCCTTTCGAGAGGAGGAGGTGAATAATACGGCAATCGCACTTATTATGATAAACAATCAGAGCACCTTTTACTTCTCCTGCTGAATCTTTTTCTCCTCGTTATTTCACCTTTAGGCATACGCACGGGTGTCTTTTGTCCATTCGTGTCCCGCGTTATTTACGGATGAAAAAATCCTTATGATTTCATAATCTGCGAAGCTATATTAATTTTATCGCTACCATGTTTAAACAATCCATTTTGTAAACAATAATAGATTAAGGAAAGTAATTAGTCCAAGGTACCCCGAAAACGTAAACTAATCTGTAAATATATAGGCTCGACGGATTTTTTAAAACACCTTCTTCCAAAAAAACTCCCATATTGACTTAACAGTTGATAAACATAGTTGGAATTGCATTAAATAATCTGATTTGTTATAATACAATGGAATTAGGTGTGGATTTCTCTAATCAATGACATTAAATTTCATTTTTTTGCATAAAATTTTGCTGATACTATTATATTTTTACCTGAAAACATCGTTTAAGAGGTTTCATACTATCCCTCAACACTGAATAATTTCATTCCCTAATGCATAACTATTAATTTTTCGCTGAAATAAAAGACCACAATATATCTCATGATAAATAAAATGTTTTAATTTATTAATACGTAACACTGGATGTGTTAAATAGTATGAAAAATATTTACATAGGATGAAGATGATATTGTTTTGATGTAATATTGTAGTGGCAGTCCAGTACAGTGGACTCGATATCAGTCTAAAACATGCATGTTATACATAGTTATGTTCACATTTCTGAATAATATTGCAACACATTTACTGATATTTTAACGCATGTTGATTTTTTAGTAATGATACAATTTTACTGAAAAAATATTTACAACCTATAGGTTTGAAAAGGGCGACAATTTTTTGTCTAAAAATCGACAAATTGGAAAGGTCTCTAAACAAAAGCTTCTATTTTTTTTGAATAAAAATAATTTTGTTTAGACTCTCCCACAACTTTGTTCAGGCAAAGTTGCTGTATGACGAATATCATCCAAAAAGATGAAATCCAAGTGGGCCGAAAATCATTGCTGGCAACATGTCTCTCCTTTTCTTCGATTTCCTTCGACTACCCATATGTATGTACCTCATGCCCTTTCAAGGAGTTCAACCACTGTAAAATAGTGGCATTCCCCTAATCCTGCTTAATAAAATTAACTTAAACGCAATTCCTTTTATAAGGAATCAAAATAACAAACAATACAAAGAAGTAAATAAATTAATTACGAAAGAAATATCTTTCGGTCGTTTCAGTGCAGCTCCCCCTCCCTAATCCCTAACCTAGTAACCCTTGCTAGTTTCCACTTCTTTCGTGTCCCAGTAAAACCTGTCGTTTCTGTACACAATTGAAAGTTTCTGGTTCGGATTCACTGTCAAGGCCGATTTCGCGATCTTCAACGGTAGGGAGCGCTGCTTGGGCTGATCTCTCCTTGAACCTGCGAGATGCGGAGAGATTGGGACTCTCCTGTGTGCCGAAGGGGGCGGCGCCCTGCCGCTTGCGTTGCCCTGTACGTTAGACGGTGGCGTGATAGCTCGGAGAGGGAGGGGAGAGGCGGGGTTTATCGCCTGCGGTGCTTTGAAACCGGACCAGCCACGCTGGGCGCCGAAGGCTAGCGGCGAGAGACATCTATTGGGAAGACTCCTAAGCTTGTTATCTTCGTAGTATCGGGCACGGTGAACTTCACCCGACTTGGATCTCGCCTCTCCTTTCTTGTTCGCGCCCCCCGCCGGGGAAGGCCGATTTTCTTTATCTTCCTCTTCGTCTTCGGTTGGAGTTGGCGCTGCAAGAACCGGCTTAGTGTCCTGTGGAGCATAAAAAAATACATCGAGGCTGTTAGGTTGAGGTTTTGGTATCTACCTTCGGGAATTAATGTAACTCCAAAGCGGCATAAATCGCGCCCGACTTTTTGTATCCAAGTGAATCGGCGCAAAACCTTTTGAAGCTGTAAATTATTATCTCCATGACGTTATCAATTTAGTACAAGAAATTTAATTGTGACTATTATGTTGCATAATGACCCGTAAATTTTGGCTCAGTTTCAACTGATGCTGTTGTATGATAATGCTAGGCTAATGAGAGATATCCATGCGGCATATCTCCAGACAGGTTCTTCGACCTGTTAATTAAATTTTCAAATTTAATTCTAGGCGAAAAAATCATTTTCTTTACCTAGATTTAATTTGCCATTCACAAATGTGGATCTATCGCAATCAAAAAGTGACAATGCTAATTACATATTTTAGAAATTAATCATAAAAACCGCGTACATATTCTTTGGTCGAGAAACATGCAGATTTTTTCTGTTTCATTGCAAATCAATTTTCCACTAAATTTAGACATTTACATATCCGTGACACATGTCAAGACAAACTCAAAAAAACTCGATAATTACCTTTTCACAGGAGTAGTAGCAGTAATCGTCGCCTATTTCTTTTCAACTGGTACCTCCTTTTATTAACAATCCTCTCAAGATTTTTATCCTTTGGCTAAAATATAATAATATTCACCTCGTCCGTTTTTCGAGGACCGCCTTGGTTCTCTTTGTCTTCCTCCTCCACCTTCGTCTTCTTTTTCACAACAACGCTTTTTCCTCCGAATGATGTGTTCAGCACTCCAGAGTGGACACTCGCTAGCATAACCGTGGGACAGAGAGCCCTGAAGAACATCTTGTCGGCCGTGTCGATAAAACTTCCCCGAGAATCTGACAGAAAACAGAAAAGGCACGCAAAATATTATATGCCTGCGACAGAAAGATTTTTTCCGATCCTATCCCGAAGTGATACAATACAATCTTAAACGGTGAGAAATGACAAAAACTATCGTCGCTTTTCAATTTTTTCTCACTTTCAAAAATCGCGCTAATGGCCCGAATGGAAAAAAGCCAACCTGCTTAAAAGTACTCACATTTGATAAAGTCGTTAGTTTGACAACACTCCCTCGTGAGCCAGTGCGCTCAAGACTGGAGGAACATTCGAACTGAATGGTATTTCTGAAATCGCGCGCTCCGATAAAGCCTTATATATATATTCTCCCCCTTGGTGACATGACCGAAAGAGGAAATGCCACGCGATTGGCTGTCCGTCGCGTGGGGTAATGGCCAATGCTTTTGAATTCCTTTAACGGACCCCGCAGATGCGAGAGAGAGGGAGATCTGTTATCGGTTTTTTTTATTTCGGTTTCTCGACCTCTCGGTGATCTTGGAAAGCGGCCAGACGCAACACGCAAGACCTGGGATTGTTTGCATGAGCCTGAGAAAGACGTTTAGCTCTCCTAGGAAACGTCCGTCCCTTGGAGGACGCGTCGCGGTTGCATGCGTTTTTTTCCTCCCTCACATGTGAATGCGATTCCACCCCTGCGAAGTCTGTTTTCGGTCATCACCCTTTGAGAAAATTGACCTATTTTTTTTCTTTTGGTTATTCTACAGGGAAATTCGAGAAGCATGGGGCCTATGATGATTTCGTCCAGAAGTTATGTTCATTAGCCCCTTCTTCGGCTTCTGACGTAATATTACGCTCGGCTCACGTGACACTGTAGCGGCCGCCGACGTAATATTACGTTCCCGTTTCTTGTCAGGTTTTCAACCGCCACCGCCGTGATATTCCGTTTAGAAACGAATGTAATAAACATTATTGGCCGCGAAAAGTGAAAAGTTGCAAATAAATGCAGCACCCGCAATGTTTTAGCCTACAAATAATGAAAGCGTTAAAGAATTCAATCTAGAAGCGGCAGCTGTTTATTTTTCGACTCTTGGATTATTCCAGTCGCGGCTACCGTCGATTTGTTGACACATTGGAATTACTTCATTTAGCTTTCCATACTTTTGTGTCAAAAGAAGGCATGATATGTTAATATTTTTAATAAACGTGTGTCTGTAGGTGTTTAATGGTATTTTGATTGTTTTATTTTATTTTCGGTGATTGGTGGATTTAAACACGCGTTTGCCGCTTTTTCGTAATAAATTTGGATAAGGTGATATCACATATATTCTCTTGTATACAAGAAAATATGTGCTAGTTACAGCTTTGAAATTTTATATGGATTGTAGTCGCAATAAATTAGGCATTTTTTTCAGTTTTTTTATAAAATGGTCGGTTGTAGTATAAATGATAAAAGAATACAGTTTTTAATGTACAGTTTATTGTACTTGTTGTTGGCTATTGCTGGAATTATTCTATGGAAGTAACAAATTAAATTAGCTTCATCGCCAAACCTTCCTTATCCAATCTTTCCAAATGATATATAATAATGCTGCATCTATACTTTGCAGTATAAATAGTAATAAGATAGTACTTCGAGTACGTAAAAAATAGTGAAATCGTTTTCAGGGGACATTAAAACGTGCCTTTCCGTTGAAATCTCGAATTTAGCCTTCAAGGTCAGTTATCGGATTCTAATCTTGCTATTTAATACCTATATGATTCTGGGCAGGAAACTAGGTTACATGAATAATGACATATTAAAAACTCGTTATACAAATTTCATAATTATTTATTCTAAGCATTTTATGTAAAATATATAGTTTTACAATTCGAGCCGTGCAAGTTCATTCATTTTGCATCTTTACCTAGATGATCGTTATTTTTTGTTCATAAAAATAATACCTAAAAAATAAGATTCTTCAAACATTATTGTTAAATAACAATACACGACATATGATAAAATATTTTCACACCACATTGAATTTTTTTCTGGTATTTCTTCGAGTGTTCTTGTAGCGTTAATTAATAAATGCTTTTCTTCAGTAAGGAATATTACCATTATATTTCTACTAGTTTGAGAACTTTTCAAACTTCCATTAAGATATATAATACAGACTACATCTGTTGTAGTTGTATCGCACGAGTTATATATCATTTGATTTTAGATAAAATTTCATATAAATAAACACGATTTGTTTATTTTTAATATTTGTGGATCGCCTTTCATTTTGTGTCAAGAAAATCTAGGCGCCCGGAGGAGACGTTTCCCAGTAAATTTCCACTGTTAGCTAGTTTATTTTTTCAATCGAAACACGTGATTCATTTTTTCTCCTACATAGCAACTGCTCGGCTTGAGCCTCACTCCCTTCGGCAATACGTATCTATAGAACAAAAAACATTTGATTCTTGTTTTTCCAATAGTTCTGTGCTCCCGTTAGAGATACCCCCCCGCATGCCGACGACTGGGTCATCCAAACGAACCTATTCCAATCGTGCACGCATTTCTCTTTTTTATTTCTCCTCTAGTCAAACTTTACGCCTTATTTCTCTGCCTAGTGAACCATGAATTTGTATCTGTTCGTATCGTTTCCTTTCCATATGCTGTGGGGGCATGGAAGTACTGAACCGCGCGCCGTTGTCGCATCTACAATAAAGAGAGCTTATTAATGAGTCACTTGTTATCTTATTTTTAATTCCTATCTTCGTTATGAGCTTCCCTCATAAGCATGTGAATAGTTAAAAGCAACAACATGAATAACTTACTATGCAAAGTTCTATTATAGTGAATGTAGTCACATTAATTTATCAATTGATCCCAGGAAATCTAATCGTAAATCAGATACGGCGAAACCTGTCTATGTTGGCCACTGTGGTTCCACTCAGATGCGGTCAACTTAACCAGGTGGCCAACTAAAAGAAAATAATGTTAAAATTTCTCATTTTTTGTCCAAAATTACTACTTACCTAACATTAAATCTATATTTATTTAATTAATGTGATAGGTATTTCTACGCATGATGTTAATGGTCAATCAAAAATATATAATATAGCTAATTGAATTATCAAGATATATCATTTTTCAGAGAATGATTGATTATACAGTATGATATAAAACTGTCTGAACTGAGACTTACCAACGTTAAAGCCCTTCATTCAAAGCAAAATAGTCACAAGTTTTTGCCTGGCATGTTGTCATCTTATCAGAAACCCATTTTGCTTCAATATTATTGTGCAAACGAAATAGTTCCTCCCTGAGCATTTTTCATCTCGTTAACAGAAACAAATTCACTGTGAATATTCAAATAAAGAGAACAAAACACCTCAGCTAGACCCATATCTTCCTCGGTGGTGGCAGGGTAACGTCCTCGCCTGCCAATCCGAAGGTCGCGGGTTCGAATCCCGCCTAGGTGGGTTTTTCTTCACCTAGGGCATGGATGTTCGTGATAGTCCTTGTTATTATGTTAATGAGCCCCTTGTAAAAGGCCGATTACGGCTGTTTAGGGGCCGAATGGAAATAAATAAAAAAAAAATAAAAAATATTGATCGTCATCTTTCATTTGGGATTGAAAACCTGCACATCGGAAGCACTTCGCAATAGTTTCTTGTGAAATTTCCTCCCCAGTACTATTTAACCATCGAATTGCGTGAAGTACTTATGTAGATTTGTTGAATTCAGATTATTTTTTGCTGCTATTTTCTGCTATTGCTACAAGATATCGCAGCATCTTCTTCAACAGCTCGTATTACCCTTGATCTAGTGGTTGAACTTCTAATGTCAGATTCGGTAGAAGGAATTTCACTGTTACATTGTTCTGCTTTTTCATCCATGCTTTCTTTTTGGAGCACCACGTAACGTGGAGATGTTTTGTATCCAGGTGTTGGTCCTTGAATATATGAGATCGTGCAGCTTTGTCGACCATTACAGGTTTCAATTTTTCCTCAATGGCACTACAACACATCCTTTCATTTGCAAGTTTCCCACCTTTACACTTATCTCCATTCTGAACTAAAGCTTTTTCTGGGCATCTGTTGAAAAAATAACCGTTTAATCAGAATTAAATTGGTTTTCAAGAGAGCATTCTTTTAATACATTCTGTAGATTTGACTTCCACTCTTCCGCTGCTTTCAAGTCCATTCATTGCCACTGCTTCACCAGAAAGGAATCGTAAATGCATTCTGTTCCTTTGTCCTAAACGACTCTAACCACCCATTGATGAATTGAAAATCTTCAATGTGAAGCCTTTGAGCAATTTCTTTGGCTTTGATTTGAAGCATTGGCCCAGTGATCAGAATATCCACTGACCAATATTTTTGGAAATTTTTCAGAATGTTCACTTATTGATTCTCTGTTTTGTGTAATTTTTGTTTCATTATGTCACTACGTTTCTCCTCCCATGCTTTCAGGATCGCATTTTGGTTCTCGTTAATGCTACCAACTATTGAATTTGCCTCGGCAAAACGTTGAGCAATTTTTCGCTGGCTAACACCTTAAATCAATCAAATCCAAAACTTCTTTTTTATGGTGAATTCTTAGCGCATTTAACTTATATATCTATTATTTAGAGTCAAGAATTGCTTATCCAATATATAAAAATGAAATGTATATATATATATATATATATATATATCATCATCATCATGCTTCTGTCCGAAGACAGGTTTTAACTGAATCGCTGCCTCCATTTCTCTCTCTCCCTAGAAGCCTCTTTTATACCTCTATAAGTAGTATATCCCTGCTTTATATTATCTAATATTCCTATTCTTTTTCTCCCTCTTCCTCTTTTTCCACTAATTTTTCCTTCTAAGATCGTCCTTTGTAAACACTGTCTTCTCAATATGTGCCCTATCCAATTTGCTTTTCTTTTCCTGATTGTTTTTATTAGCATCCTATCTTCTCCCACCATTTCTAATACTTCTTCGTTTCTCTTCCTCTCTGTCCATTTCACTTTCATCATTCTTCTCCATACCCACATCTCAAAACTTTCTAAATATTTTTCCTCCTTTCTCCTTATCGTCCACGTCTCTGCACCATAAAGAGCTATGCTCCATATGTAGCATTTTGCTAATTTCTTCCTTGTTTCTAGATTTATTTTCTTGCTTGTGAAAAGCTCCTTCTTCTCGTTAAATGCTGCTTTTGCCATTGCAATCCTACTTCTGATGTCCTGTGTACTACTTCCATCCTGTGCTAAAATACTGCCGAGATATTTGAAACTACTTACTTGTTCCAATTTTTGGCCATTTACCATTATATTTAATTCTTTATGTTCCTTTGAAACCACCATGACTTTCGTTTTTTCAGCATTGATCTTCATTCCATATTGTTGGCCAACCTCCACTAGTCTGTCTGTCATCCTCTGAAGCTCTTTCTCACCTTCTGCTATTAAGCCCTGATCATCTGCGTATTTAATGGTGGTAATACTTTCACCTCCTATCTTAAATCCTTTCTCTTCCATCAACGCTTCTTCTGTTATTGTTTCTGCATACATATTAAATATCGCTGGTGAAATAGGACAACCCTGCCTCACTCCCCTCCCTATTGAAGTACTTTCTGTTTCTTCTCCTTCAACCCTGACTCTAATCTTTTGATCAAAGTAAAGGTTTTTAAGCAGTCTTTTATCTTTCCAATCTATTCCTATTTTGTTTAAAATACCCAGCATCTTATCCCATTTCACTCGGTCAAAAGCTTTCTCCCAATCTACAAAACAAAAATACATATCTTTATTGACTTCTAGCGCTCTTTCTATCATCATCCTCATACATCCTATAGCATCTCTAGTCCCCCTTCCTCTTCTAAAACCAAACTGATTATCTTGCAGCTCCTTTTCTATTTTACATTCAATTCTTTTGGTTATTATTCTGGTTAGAACTTTAGCTGTATGAGAAATTAAACTAATAGTTCTGTAATCCTTACAACATTTTGCATTGTTCTTTTTCTCCAGTGGTACCATCACAACATCTAAAAAATCTTCAGGCCATACGCCAGTATCATATACTTGGTTAAAAAATTTTGTGAGTTGCTTAACTGCTTTAGACCCCAAAACCTTAAGAACGTCCACGGGTATATCATCACTCCCAACTGCCTTTCTTCTTTTCATGTCATCAATTGCTCTTTTAACTTCAGACTCGAGAATACTTGGTCCTAGCTGATCTTCTTCCACATTCTCTTCTTCATTTAATTCAATATTTCTTGGCTTTCCTTCTTTGTCATACAGAACCTCAATGTATTCTTTCCAGACATTCTTTACATTGTCTGGCTCCGATACTATTTTACCACTTTTGTTCATGATTCCTTTACGTCCTATCTTTCTTGCTTTTTTCTTGAATAGTTCCCTTGCTTTGCTATACATGAGGTCTGTTCTACAAATTCTTTCACATTCGACAATCTCCTCGCATTTCTCATTTATCCACTGTTCTCTGGCTTTATCTGTTTCCCTTCTTAAAGCATTATTTAACTCCTTGTACTTTCTTTGGCCTTCTTCAGTGTTTATGTTCTTCCACTTTCTCCGCTCTTCCATTTTTTGCAGCATGGCTGCTGTGATCCAGGGTTTTTTGTTTCTTTCACCCGTTATCTTTCCTACCTTCTTTTCCATTACATCTTTAATGTTGCTATGGATGTATCTCCACTCCTCATCTACATTCTTCCTATTTTCTTCATCTCTCTCCCCCAACCTTTCCTCCAGCTCAGTCATGATAGCCTCCTTGTTTTTAAGGAGTTCCTCTAAGTTCCATTTCTGGTTAACTCTTATGTTTCTCTTAATGCTCTTCAGTCTACATTGTATATTTGCCACCAAAAGGTTGTGGTCAGAATCGATATCTGCCCCTGGTAGTGTTTTCACATTTTTTATGCTATTTCTAAATCTTTCATTGACTAGTATGTAATCTATCTGGTATCGTCTCTGGTCTCCTGGGCTTCTCCATGTGTAAAGTCTCCGCTGGTGATGCTTAAACCATGTATTAGTTACAATTAATCTATTTCTATGGCAGAATTCCACAAGTTTATCCCCTCTTTCATTTCTCTTCCCTAGTCCATATTTTCCCACTATGTTATCTTCCTGTCCCTCTCCGACTACACTGTTCCAATCTCCCATTACTATGGTGGTGATCCTTCCTTTTCCCTCCTCCTCCAATATCTCCATAATCTGTTCATAGATTTCATCTACTTCGTCGTCGCCAGCATTAGTCGTTGGCATATACACTTGAATTATAAGCATTTCCACTGGCTCCATCTGAAGTTTTACGGCTATTAATCTATCATTAACTGTCACTACCTTGCTAATTCTTTCAGCTATCTCTTTTCTCATTATAATCCCCACTCCCCTTTCCTTTTTCTCCCCTCCTGAGTAAATAATCTTAAATTCGTCTGAATTTATCTCGCCTTCTCCTTCCCACCGAACTTCACTAAGACCTACTATACCTACATTATTCCTTCTCATTTCCCTTTTTATGTTCTCTAGTTTACCCCCTGAATTCATAGTCCTAACATTCCATGTGCCTATTCTTAATTTCTCACCACTTGCTTTCCTATTAATGTTAAATTTCCTCTGTGCATCCCCTAGGGTAGTCCCCACCCGGAGATCCGATTGGGGGACTATTTTACCTCCGGAATATTTTACCCCAGAAAGATCCATAGAGGTATTTCAGCTTTTCAGCCTATCATGGGAAATATAATGAGGTAGTTTCCCCTTGCTTTCCTCATCGCAGTTTCACAGAGTGATTACCCATCTGTAGCTGTTCAGATCCACATGATCACCACCTACAGAGGTACTGTGCAAGCTGCTGCCCTTGCACAGGGGGATGTAAAACCCCCAAGACTGCTTCTTAGTCTGACTCTTCCCCTCAGACCTTTCCGGCTTGGATGGTCCTACCAGGAGAATTATCTCCTGCCGGCATAGCTCTTTGGTTCGTAAGAGTACACAAACCCTCCCACCTCTGTAAGGTTATGCAGTCCTTAGGGAGGGATATATATATATATATATATATATATATATATATATATATATATATATGTTTTGTATGTCCCTTATACGTTTTTACACCGTTGAAGTTATCGAATTCAAAAGTTTCATAGGCCATCCTATGGACAAAAGGAAGAACTTGATCTGGGTTTGCAGACCGTGGGGTCTCTTATACCCCATAGGGTCAACAAAATACTATTTCCATAAGAAGGCATGGGAAATGGTGTGGAGAAACTCTAAAATGCCATGCAGCCCTTTACTGATGTGGATATAAATATACCTATATATTAACTTTTGATCACGGGAAATGGCTTATTTTAAGCACAAAAGACTGAATATTTTAATTCTGTTCATCTTTAGTCGTATTACATGTCAAATCTCTCAAATTATCCATTAAGCGCAAAATTGATTAACATTTTCCAGGCGACAACAAAGCTAAATTTCTTAATTGTTGATCCTCTTCAAAGGGAGATAGCCACGTAAAGATTAATGCAAGGAAAATCCACGCCATGCCAAGCCGTAGAAGAAGAATAGCCAACGCCTAGATAATGGGTACAAATGGATTAAATATTGTCTATGAATACTTTTAAAGTGTCAAGTGATTTTTAAGGAATATTATAACATTGTTATCTTTTACCATTAACATTGAAAGATTTATCGCAACAAAAATCGATATATCTACTTATATTTGTTCGGTAACCAAGATGTTGTTTATTGTTTACGTTTTGGCTAATAGTATTGACATAATCCACATAATTTTATTGCTGTTTTTAAGCCTTCGGTGCATCTATCCATGTGGATATTAAGCAAGACGTTAATGCGTAAATATATTAATGGTAAAACTTTACAATACAACAGATAAAATATTAAATGTTAATGTAAACATCGCTTGCGTAATTAAGGAATGAGAAACAAAAATTCAGGGCCTATGGAGCACTCGGAATAATTTATATTTTAATAAAACTACTCGATTATGCCAAATATTCTTGGAAAAGCAGTCTGCCTTGATTATATGATGGATTCGCCATTGAGATACACCCACGAGCACAAGCCTGACTAAAATTTTTCAATGGTTTCTTTAGGTGGTAGTAAAACTTCCGTGTGAACCTCTTCTCCGAATAACACATTTGAGAAATTTGGGGGCACCGACAGCGCGGGGACCCGAGAAATAAAAATCATTTGCTACTTAAAAGAAAATTCTTTCCCGAGCGAAGCCGGGTAACTCCAGCTAGTTTCGCAATAATTGTGGGTTAGTTTTATTAGGACTGTTAAAGAATATGCTAGATTGGACTTACCATTACAGAAACCACTTTTGACGGGATTGGGTTTTTAAAATACTCCAAAATTGAAGCTTTTAATTGAAAAAATCAACTTTAACATATTCAAATTTTAAATACCGAAAATAGATTACAGAATCTCTTGTCGGTGAGTTACCACTGAATATGGTTGCTTTGTATACGAAATGCGCATCTGGTGTTTTTTAACTTTGTTGTGTCTATTGGGGATACCTTAGGCAAGTATTTGTTAAGTGCTTGTTCTTGAACTTATAAAAGGTTGAAAAGGACCGTTACACAAATAAATGAATTGTAAAGCAAGAAGGCTGTGAACTTGCAGGCAAGGAACGTACGCTTTATCTCTCATGTAAGGATATTGTCTTTATTGCACTAAATTCTATTCCTACTCCTGCTCATCGCCGACTTATTGAGCCTAAAATAAGCATTATTGCTACAAAAACTACAAAACCTCGGACTTATTTCTATGGGTAAAATTATATTAATATATTGATGACCTCATATATGTGATAATCAAACTTGTTGAATAGATATACATTACATAAGTATGAGGTATTATGTGGATTGGCGAAGTCATATAGGCGTTAAGGCACTTTTGCTGGGCGACGATTGTCACATGACGTCAGAGGATGGGAAAGCTCTAAAACTGAATGAATTTTAATCAAAATCGTTTGAGCCATTTTTGAATGATCGAAATTTTGTGAACATCACCAAAAATAAATTACCATTTATTGTTCCAAAAACTGAAAAATAATCCGAGGTTTTTAATAATAATCGAGGTTAAACAAGTCTTTTGAAATCTCCAACATTGTTTATTCACGTATATTATAAAGCACTAGGCTTTATACAAGCATGTGACAAACTAGACGCAAACATAATTAATACAGAATCCGAAACGTTTAAACATTACCAAACTGCACAATTAAAGATAAGTAGTATCTCTTTCGCTCTTTAACTTTATGAGCGAAATAATTCCGAAAGAAATGATTTATAAAAGAAAACCAATTGGACAAATAATAAATCAAAAGAAGTACATATATAATACTAAATTGCTCTAAAACGTTTATCGCCATCGGTTATGCAGCATATTTAAACAATTACAATAGGTAATCAAATAGAGGATGAACGAGCACTTCGTATACAAAAAAATTCAAAAATAAGAAAAAAATCAAAATTGAAACAAAAATGTTCAATCGCCTCTGGCGAATATGGTATGCTCGTTTTAGAAGAAATTAAACTATTTTGTTTAAATGTACGTTTATTAAAAACAAATATGCAACGTTTTCTCAGAAAATATTTATATTTAAAATAATTACTAAATTATCTCTAATATGTTATATTATACTATAATTATATTTGTTGTTAAGTTATTTGAATAATATTTAAATTCGTCCAAAAGATAACCTAATAACAATTTGATTATAATTAGATTTGGTAGGATTCGATTTAAATCGATAAACGTCGAATAGGTAATAAATTTCTAAATCGACGAAAATTAATTGTTGTCGATAAGTGTCGATTTTTCACTAATAAATTCCTATGAAATTATTCGTCAGGATTTTTAAATTTACTTTATCACACTTAAATTTAATATATTTTAGCGCCAAACGTCCAAAACATAAGATAAAATCGACATTTGTCATACTAAACAACCACACTTCATTCGGCATTCCATGCACTTTCTAATAACCCTTATGTCTTAAGGAGCCATACTGAGCTTGCACGGGTACGGGACAAAACAATATGATCGGTTTATTGCACTCTGTCTTTAATTTCGACCACATCTTATAACCACCACCGCGCCTCCGCTTACATGATATGATCAGCCTCCATACTTAATTTACTCAAAAGTCTTATGAGTTCTGCCGACATCTTCCAAGATGCGAAAAGAAAGATTTTCCCATAGTGAATTAATACTGATCGCCAAATATCCCTATAGCAGGTCTCGAAAGTACTTCTAAATCCTACTCCCGCTTGACTAAATCCACTCGCGCATAACTCATTTAGTGGTTGATTAGGTTAAAAACCTACTACTACGAGTATATTTCTGGAGGCCTGCCCTACAGTATTTTCAAAAACACAGTCATAAAATTTCTATTTTTGATAACCACACCAACAATTGATTCTCCGAGTGAGAGAGTCTCATCTTTAATTTTCTCTTGCAATGCTGTAGCATCGTTCAATGCCCGTACTCGGGACTTTTTTGTACACCCATCATCGACTGTTTTTTCTTAAAAATATTCATATATGTATTTGGTTGTGCATTATATTAACGGCACATTGATTTTTTGTTATTGAGTGGTCTCGATTTCGGGAATAAGAGGCGCGATTTAACGGGTAAAATTTACTTGTGATTTATTCCGAAAAATTAGCTGTTCCGGGTTGGTGGGCGAAGCCAACAACAACACATTCGCCAAAGTTTAGAGAGCAATAAAAATCCGGCATTCGAGAAGTCTTCTTTTTATATATAAAGTTTTGGTAAAATTTAATTGGAAGGATCCAATTAATGTCATTTTCATTGATAAAAATCGATAAAATGTATTAAAATAAACATTGATATTCGTTCTCGGTTTTTTAGAAAAAACAAACGATATTAGTGGTCGCTTTTTAAGAAATATAAACTGCCATGCCTAATAAAATGTATTAAAATAAACGTCGATATTCGTCGCCGAATTTTAAGAAAAATAAACTTTGAAAACTACCACTTCTAATTATAATATTACATAATCGTTTTTAAATAAGATTAAAAACTAATTTTACGCCAATTCGGCACATATTCGAATTTTGTCTTTTAAAAAGTAAACCTCATTCTTCCAGCTATGGAACCGTTTATGCCCCGAGTTCCTACCTTAATTTTTACTAACTTTAAAATGCAATTTAGTAATGTTCTGCGCAGATTTGCATTCTTTTCTTATGGGGGATAGAAAGAAACCATGAAATAGAAAAATACCCTAAAAATAAAAAAAATGAGATTTCGGATTTTTTTCTGTAAGTTGTCCAATAAAATATCATCGTGTCAAATTTTAGGTATGTAGCATAAATAGACTGTTTACAATGTAAGTATAAAGTATCATTTTCCAAATTTAGCACCTTCTAATGGATGATATTCTACTAATGGAGGATTCGTAAAATGCGAATTGTAATATTTAATTAGTACCTATCAACCAATAAAAAAATGTTCATCTCTCCCTTAAAAGAAAAAGGTTGAATGCCTACAGACGCAGTGACGTAGTGAGGGGAAACAGATGGGGGCAGTTGCGTCAGGGCTGAGGGGGTGCAAACTCATAGAATAATAATAGGCTGAGAAGGACAACTGGTTAGTTTCTCATTATTGCAGAGCTGTATGAGGGAAGTGATGAAAATAGATCGAGGGAGGGGTTGAGGGACGATAGGGAGTTGAAGGATTGTGGGATACGGTAAAACATGGATCTTTGTTTGATAGGTAAAGGTGGAGACTACGGCGAAATTGATGTTAAATGAGAAATCTAACCCCTTAACCGTAAAGTTCTTTGGGATATGGAGAGGCGAAATTTGGGTCGATAAAGGAGTCTGAAGTTACGGGTAGGGCGGGGCGGTATTCGAAGAAAGAAGGAGGTGATGTTTGACCTGAGCGGCCGTTCATTACAAGGTAAAGAAATTTCAAATCGGCGATTTTGCGTCTGAAGGGGAGAGAGGTTAAACGGAGGGTAGAAAAAATTTGGTCTCGCGTTAAGATGCGGGCATTTTGGACACGATATCGGACTATGAGATCTGCTCGGTAGTTCGTAGTAAAATTAGACTTTTTGCCGATGATATCGTTCTATATAAAGAAATAAAAAACCAGGAGGACCATCAGTCGCTGCGTGAAGACTTAAGAGCCATTTCAACGTGCTGCAAAGAATGGCAAATTGAAATTAATTACGCTAAATGTGCCGCAGTTACGTTCTGGAAAAGTAAGAATATAGAAGTAGGTTTCGAGTATAAAATAGATGAAATAAATATTCAAGTAGCCGAGTATGTAAAATATTTAGGAGTAACCATTTGTCGAGATCTTTCGTGGGGCATGCACATTCGTCGAATTATAGGCGCGGCCAACAAGAAATTGGCTTTCATAGGTAGAATAGTACGGAAAACTATAGAAAAAGTACGTGAAACATGCTACTTATCACTGGTTAGACCACAAGTGGAATACGCCTCATGCATATGGGATCCGTACAAGAAGGGACATATAATTCAATTAGAAAGAGTGCAGCGCAGAGCAGCCAGATTCGTAAAACAAAAGTACGAACATAAGGAAAGCGTCACCTCATTATTGAGGGATTTGAAGTAGGTACCACTGGAGGATCAAGATTGCGGCTTCTGGAGAAATATAGATCGGAATGTCTAAAAGACGAGGTTGTAGGAATAATTGAATCACCAACGTATATAGGTAGAAACGACCGTGACTATAAGATACGTGAGATCGATTGTAGGACGGAGCGTTATCGAGACTCGTTCTTTCCAAGGACAATACGAGATCACAATAGAAAATTTCAACCTGCGATAGACAATCTTTAGGTAGGTTTTGATGCATTTCACCCCCTGCCATCCACCAATTAGGTGAATTGCAGGGTAACATGTAGATGTAGATGTATTGCAAGGAAAAAGTTAAGTGGACCCTTAAGAGGAGCGAGGGTTGATGGGGAGGCAGAGGACTATATGGGGGAACAGTACTCGAGAAGGGGTAGTATGCAGGCGGTAAAAACGGATTTGAGAGCATGGGGGTCCTTGGGTTCGGTGAATCTATGAAGGAGGCCAACTATTGACATGGCCTTGGATGTGATTTTGTTGATGTGGTTAGCAAACGTAAGTTTATAATCGAAAGTCAGGCCCAAGTCCTTATGTGAGGTGTAAGAGGGGATTACCAGATTGGAGTAAAGGTAGGATGTTGGTATAGGATTTCTACGGAGGTGAAAGTTAGGGAAATCGATTTTGCAGGATTTAATTTGAGATTCCGGAGAGAACACCAATTATTTTTGGAATAAAGTGCTACTTGGAGATATCCACGATCGCTACGATTATTCACCATTTGGAAGATTTTGCAGTCATCGGCATATAAAAGAAAGTTGCAGCCGTTAGCGATGACGGAATCCACAATATCGTCCAGGTATAAGGCGAACAGGAGGGGTCTGAGGACGCTGCCCCGCGGGACGCCAGAGGGAACGAATATGGGGGAATTAAATTACTTTTTGCCATTTTCATTCCTTAGTTCTATTTCATTATGTTCAGCACAGCCTTTATTATTAAGGCGTTTCTTGGTGTTTTGTTTTGTATATTTGTGTAGGTAATTCTGATTGTTTACAATATCCTTCACAGTACACTTGTTCGCTATGTTTTATGCATTTTACTTTACGAATTTCTTATTATCATTATCCTTAAGTCTATTTCAAATTGTTCATCACTGCTGTAAATATTAAATTGTTCGTCACTTTGGAATTGCTATTTTCATTCAAAATATATTTAGTTCCTTTGTTATTTGATTCTCTTCCTTTCATATAAAATAAAAATATTAAAACTAGGTATTCCAGTTATCTTGTAAAGATTCTGAGGTATTCGCCAAATATGTGGACTTACGGCGGACTGCATGGTATTAGTGTAAAGGTTAATCACAATAATCTCCATTGAGTTGAAGCTGAGAGTGTAAGAACTGAGCGTACGGGAAATGAAATCTTATATGCGGTTTTTCTATACAATGTGTGAAGCGTACAATCAAATTTATGTAAGTAGTGCTTAAGATGGGACGGCATGAGGTGGTATGGCAAATCAGTCTTTATGAAAATGATCAGAAATCATGCAGCTAGTTTTATAAGATCTGAAGATTAATATATATTTATTACAAATGACAGAGAAATTATGTACCCTTAATTATACAGTATTGTTATTTTTGTAAAGTAACGTTCATGCAAAGAAGTTTCGTTTAACGATGATTTTTCTTGGAGCGAATTCAACTCCTTATGAGAGGGATTCTGTTTATGTACTCGCAAAAGCAATGCATCCAGTGACCTTAAAACAAAATGTAGACGTTGTAAACGTAAATTGTATTTGGTCTAGTTTTTGAATTAACAGCTAACTATTTTTGAGAATGATAATATAAGTTTCAATGAGATACACTAACAGAAATCATAATTTATTTTTCGGAATTAATATTTTTGTTCCTAATCGACATTTATCGACGTTTACGACAGAGCCATATCGCCTATCTAATACATATATTAAAGAGAATTCTGTCCTACTTTCTGTGTGTTTGCACGTTTGCACAGTTGCAGCACATTTTTCATTTGCATTTTAAAATCACATAGCATTACGAAATGAATACGAAACTTGCACCAAACGACGTTTAAAAGAACGGATATTTATTTTCTAGACATCGATTTTCGAATACGCATTGAATCGTTCCAAAAATTCGTTATTAACGCGAAAATTTGGATAAATTTTAGACGAAAAAATTTCGTCGTCAAGGGCGAGGGCATTGTTGCTGATCTAGCAAAATTACGTCTATATATAAAAGCAATGGTATGAACTTTGATATTGTAATTGAAATTGATTATGAGAACTCTTTTTATATATTTTCAATACATTTTAATAGAAAGGGAAGTAATGATGGCTTCATTTGAACGATAGGTTTGTTTACTGCAATGCCATTTCTAAGGCGTGGAAGAAATGCGAACGAACATAAGACTGCTAATATTTTGATTAGCTTTCTGTTTTGTTTACCTTGACGACGAAAGAACTTAGTAAGTAGCTTTTTTAATTCACACATTTTTTGTAATCACTATAAATGCACTGGCCATGCGTCAAATATCTTGCTTAATTATCGAATGAAATTAATCGTAATCATTGTCAATATAGTAATTTGCTTTAAACTGCCCAAAAAAATTTGCAAACGAAAAGATATTTTAAATGTTGAGTTGTCCATCATTACAATGCATTGGAGTCCTTCTGACTTAATGCTTTTACGATACGTGTTTATTTGTTTTAAATTTACATGAAACTTTTCACAAATTTTCAATCGGTTTTTGTCCATCATGATTTTGTTTCATTGCAACCTCTTTATGAAATGTCAAAAAATCGGAAAAAATCGAATATAAACTAAAAAAAATGAGGGGGGAGGATGGAAGAGAGAAAGGGAGGAAGAATGGTAAGTGCCTTAAATTTAATATTTTATCCACGCATACCCGACATATTGACGGGATTTTATACTAATATATGTTAACAATTTCAACCACCCTCCCCCTCCTACCGTTTTCATATGATAATATTGTGTACCTACAAGCAATTTCCAGAATCAGTATTAAGAAATATTCTATTAAGTTGAGATTTTTACCAATAGGAAGGCAAGATATAGTATACACTCGTAGTAATATTTTCTGCTACTTTGCTCGAGTTTTACCCAGGCAAACAGAAAAATTGTGTTCCTGCGCCTAAAGATCTCTGCGCCGAAATATCCCTGCGCCGAAAGATCCCCGTGCCGAAAGATTCCTGCGCCGAAAGATTCCTGCGCCGAAAGATCCCCGCACCGAAAGATCTCTGCGCCGAAAGATCCCCGCGCCGAAAGATTCCTGCACCGAAAGATCCTTCCGCTGAAAGGTCCCTGCGCTGAAAGATCTCCGCGCCGTAACGGTTCCGCCGAACTGTCCTAAACCCAAGAAAAGCATTGAAAACTGTGCAAGGCTATGTAAAATTGCTTTTTTAAATTATTTAAAATTAAGATACAAAGTCGGGACATGCACTGTACTGTGGAAAAAAGAATGAAGTTTATTTTTCTTGATGACAAAATTCAAATCCATGCTGAATTTGCGTAAAAATTAGATTTTAATCATAAATTATGAATTTTTTTCGGTCTTCAACAATGAAAAATATTAACTACCATAAAAACGACTCAAATTCCTTTCAATGGGAATTGATTTTCCATACTTTAAAAGCATTTATTTAATGCTTAGACTGCATTATAATCCATTCGCTTTTTTCCAACGACGTATACATATGATAATGTGATAATTATAAATTAATTTTTTATCCGAATGCGTACTAAAAGGCGCCGAAGATGACACCATAATCATAACACACAAAATATGCTAATTTTTACATATATTTTAGTGTAACATATAGGCTATTGTCTTAATGATGATTATAGTTATTACTTTAAAAGGGCGATCTAAGCCATGAAACTTGAAATTCGAAAACTAGGACGCGAGCTGATTGCAAGAGAATTTAGAAATTCCGGATAGATACCTTAATTTCTGGGAAAATGAAACATATTATCTTATTTAAATGAGCTCTGCGTAATTCAAATGCTGTCACGTTGGTTCTCTGTAGCTGATGAAGGAATGACTCCGAAAGCTTCTACGTTTGTGATGTTTCTGTGCTGTTTTAGTGTTCTTTTACGAATGTCGCTTCGACATCCCCAGGGCCTCGCCAACCTAAAGTCGTCTGATTGGTGAGTGTTCACTGGGCTTCCTCATCCCAACATCTTGTTGCCATCCATATATCTATTTTACCTTTCCTTTTCCGTAAGCTGTTATATATATATATATATATATATATATATATATATATATATATATATATATGGATGTCAACAAGGTGTTGGGATGAGGAAAGAAGAAGAAAGAACCCCCAGCACCCACGCCTTTACACCCTGCCGGATCTTACCCCTGCGGTAGACCCCGATGTCTAACATGCCCAATAAACCCCCCCTGCAACTCCTTCTCCAGTCCCACAACCAACATCACCTACCCCATAACTTCCACCACCAACTGCACCACCCGCAATATCATTTACCTCCTGAGATGCACCCAATGTCCCGCCTTTTATGTTGGCCTCACCAGCAATACCCTCAACATCCGCATGAATGGCCACCGCAACAGCGTCATTCTCAAACGACCGCTGCCGGTGGCCGTTCATGCGAACAAACATAATTTAAAGTTCAACAACTGCTTCACAGTGAGAGTCATTCGCGCTCTCCCCGACAATGCTTCGGCTCCCCAACTCCGTCAGTGGGAGCTTTCGCATATCCATCTCCTAAACTCCTTCACTCCCCCAGGCCTCAACCTTCGATAGCTTTTCACACCCTTTCTGTCTTCTTCCAACACCCTACCCATCCCCAACCCCCACCGTTTCCTCCAATCCTCGACCTTTCCGCACTACCCTTCCACCCCCATGCCTCCACCCAGTGTCACCGCCATCAGTTCTCTCTCTGTAGCTGAAGAAGGAGTAGTTCCGAAAGCTTTACGTTTGTGATGTTTCTGTGTTTTTGTGTTATTTTACGTGTGTCGCTTCGACATCCCCGGGGCCTCGCCAACCTGAAGTCGTCTGATTGGTGAGTGCTCACTGGGTTTCCTCATCCCAACACCTTGTTGACATCCATATATTCATTTTACCTTTCCTTTTCCGTAAGTTGTTATATATATATATATATATATATATATATATATATATATATATATATATATATATATATATATATAACCCTTCAAGTCCGAAGAACCATTATACAAATACCACCACAGATGCCGAAGGAGATTGTTTTCTTTTGAAGGTTTACGCAAATTATGATGCATTAAAACTTGAACTTTTACGCTCTCCTGAAATAAGTATAGACTCTTTGCTGGAGAGAAGCGATTTGCAAACCAATTCGTTATCTGCTCAGCGCGTGTCTGCGCTTTCATATAATAATCAATATCCTGAAAACTATAGAAGTTATTTGCATGAAGTCTTCTTCAAAGATAAATGTAAACTATTCTAAACATTCCATTTGCTGTATGCACCCCTCTAAACCAATTAAGGAAATTTTTTCCCTCAGGTCGACTTTTTCATGTCTCGACTGAAATTTTTAGATAAAAGTTACGATTGTTATTTTTTTAAAGGCAGTTCATAACTTTTATTTATTCTTGAGTTACTTTGTCGTTTTTTGGAATCATTAAAGAAGTCACATTAAACATAGTCCCTTTTTATTTCATAGAAGCCGAGATATGACGTTGTATGTATATTCACAAGGAAGGAATCGCGTGGCTACAAAAATAGTGTTCACACAATTTCAACTATATAAAAGATAAGAAATACAATAAAAATTGATGAATAAAATATAATAATTAAAACCAAAACTTCCTCTTTTAAAATATGCCAAGAATTTTAAGATCGAATAATTTCCAGCGCGGCAAAAAATAAATAAAGCTAGCAATGACGCTGGACGTACTAATACGTCCGACGGCGGTGCAGTTGTTATAGATTCATATTACGTGATACCTTTATTATATTCCAAGAAAATGATGTTTTTGACATACATAATAGCAAAGTACTCCGTTGCTTTCGAAATGTCAAAAGATCAAAATAAATCAAGCTCAGATGACTGTCACTTGAGTCGTTTTCTTTTGTTTTCCAGACATGGAGACATAAAGCTATCGATGGAATGCGTCTAAAAATACACGCGAGAATTTGAATTCATTTCTATAGATATCATTTCTCGCATTACTTTTTGCTCTGCGCATATAAAACCCTCAAAGTGACTCGGATTTATATTTCCTCTGATAATTTTAATTGTACATTTTTATTACAATGAAAATCTTCTTTAAACGAGGCCAAATTAAAATCGGCCCACACATTTTTAAGTAGATTTACCAATATTTTTGAGTGTTTTTTATTTTAATTTTTGACCACAGACTTTCATGGCTGTGCGAGGTGAAAAAACTGACCTGAATTCATTGCATTTACCTTATAGTAAGGCGAAATTTTTTAAGGCATTATAAATACCATTGAAAGTGATTAAATTGAAATTATCCTAGTCATGCCAAGGTAGATTTAAAATGAAAACTCTAATCTTTAATTATTTTCCTGTGGAAAATATTTCTGCCATATTTTTTAACTTTTTCCTCAAGCTGTTAAATGCTTATATCTACTAGTATCTACCGACGACGCTAAAAAGGGATTTTGGATAAATCCCTCTTCGCAAAACCTAAAACTTCGTCCTGGATATATCTGTATGCAGTGGAATTATTTATTTTGTGACTTTATGCGCAAATAATCTCACAGGATATAATGAACCATCTGAAACTGGTATTTTTTTACACAAAAACTGTTTCATTATCAGTTTTTTGTAAAATCTAAAGAAAACTGTTGTTAAAGTATCCACGTCGTGGCAATAAATTTCCCCGAGTAGAATTACCATGGAGACAAAGCATCGTGCTACCTTGTAAATACATCTTCGCATAATACGGCATGCAATATCCGCGCAATTATTTTTTAAACTTATATATATATATATATATATATATATATATATATATATATATATATATACATAACAGCTTACAGAAAAGGAAAGGTAAAATGGATATATGGATGTCAACAAGGTGTTGGGATGAGGAAACCCAGTGAACACTCACCAATCAGACGACTTCAGGTTGGCGAGGCCCCTGGGATGTCGAAGCGACACACGTAAAAGAACACTAAAACACAGAAACATCACAAACGTAGAAGCTTTCGGAATTATTCCTTCATCAGCTACAGAGAGAGAACACGTTTGTGATGTTTCTGTGTTTTAGTGTTCTTTTACGTGTGTCGCTTCGACATCCCCGGGGCCTCGCCAACCTGAAGTCGTCAGATTGGTGAGTGTTCACTGGGTTTCCTCATCCCAACACCTTGTTGGCATCCATATATATATATATATATATATATATATATATAGTTAATAAGCTTCCGTGATTTTTGTGTTTTACGTGTGTCTCTTCGACATCCCCAGCAGCTCGCCAACTTGGTCGTAAACTTGGTAAGTGTACACTGGGCTCCTTTCAACACCTTGTTGCTTTGTTGCTATCATCATCACCAACTTTTCTATTTCTTAAGACAATGTATATATTTATTTATTTATATAACAAATAGCAGTATCATGCCTCCTCACTTTTCTATTCAGTGTTCTTATATTTTCTACCGTTCCCCGCTTTAGTTTTTATTTCCCTGAAAACATCCGAACCATCCACTGCATCTTTTCCTCTCGATCTTTTGTCTTATCACGTCTAGAGATGTTTAATTTCCTCGTAGAATGTGGCCAATTCCACGCCTCCTAATTCTACAATCTCCTATTTCTCCTATTTCTCCCACCATAACTGACGATACATCTTGCCTGGTTTTCCTACTCATCCATTTCCTTCTTCTTCAAAAAGGTAGTTTATTATTGTCAAAATTTGGCTTCCATCGCGAGGATAGCATGATAACGTTATCTATGGAACTTAAAAATTTTAATGATTAATTCGAGATTCGAGTTTCATGATATTCTCTCATTTTTATCGCTGCCTGGTATCCGAAGTTATGCGTTTCAACTTTTATAGTCGATATTAGATTGTGATCTCTATGTCGCCTTTCTTTATCACAATTATTATGTACAAATGATTTTTATAAATATATATTTTAAGTCGTAAGCAAAATTGAGGAGTTTAATTATTATTATTGATTATTGGACAATCAATTATGAAAATATTCGTTTATTCTGCGGTCCCTAAATCATAAGATTGTATAGTTTTGCTACATCCCAATTCTCGTTTTCATTTATTATTTCACAAAGCTTGCCTTTATAACCTAATTTAAAAATCAAAGAATTTAAACGGAATGTAGTATTAGTAACATATTTGTATGTGAGAAATTACCTCATTTATTTTATTTTCCAACAAAACGAGCTCGAAAATTCCATTCATCCCTCCATGTCTTGATGAATAGGGTCATTTCTCTGCCACAGTCCCAAATCCTCAACTCCTTGGCGCCCTAATACTGCGTGATATTTGCACGTTAGTCATTTTGAAGGTTGTTTCCGGCGCCAGACAAACGCCCCTTGGCGCCTTTGACTGTGATCGAACGGAAATATCGCGTCTACACGTTTGAACGCCGCCCTTGGGCAAAAAACACGCTAGACTGGTGAACTCTTCTTCATTGTTCTTTGCTAAAAAAAAGACAAAACGATTATTGGGTTTGTGTGCTCTGCCCCCACTGCTTCATAATAAAATAGACTGACGCAAAGAAAACGCTGAACCTTCCTCTTGATTGATCGTTTTCTGTCTTATTCTTCGATAAAAATGGCTTCGGATTGTTTAGTTCGGCTCCAAAGAGATTCAAAACAAAAGAATCAGTAATTATTTGAGTTACGCAACTAAGGAATTTTTGTGTTTCGTGGCAGGAGTGACTTTTGCCAATTGAAGAGATGTGGAAGAGCAATTATTCACTCGATATTTGTCTGGAGCTTAATTGGTAATTAAGTAAGATTTGATGAGCGGTAGGATGGGAGAAAGGTTTATGCCTCAAGTTTTCCCGTATCCGCCGATTGCCAGGAAAAACCCTCTCAAGACCGATACTTACTATTTTCTCCTTTTTCTTATTTATATAACATATTTATTCTAGATGAATGAGGGCGTGCCATTCTGTAAATGATATGCGCCGATAAAAAGTTGCACATGTTGCGTGTAGCATGCCAACTTCTAATTATATAGCGCGGCTCCATCTGGCGCCCCGTGGTCCGGTCCGTACTGTCTGGAAAATCCAGCTGTGTGAGAGAGTTCTAATTTCATCGTTGCTGAATTTTAAGTAAACGCAGGTGTTCCATGTACGTCGCGTTTTGAGAATATTTTACAAACGCACCCGTTATCACTGGGTGGATTTCCTGGAAAGCGGTCGCAATAGACACACCTGGTATATGTCAATATCACGCATAAGTGTCATTTCTGTCATGGCAGTCATGAGCAAGGATTTTGGTCTATACTTCATCTGAAATATAAAAAATGCTGAGAATGATAGCGCATTCTTCGCTTATCCTACCACGGAAAAAAAAAACGAATTGAAATCCAACCCAGCCCGAGAAAAACTGGGAATTTTTTAAAATTTATTATGACATAAGAGTCGTGTGAATAATGAGTTGATCAGAGTTACCAAGAGAAAGCCTTAGGTTAGGTGATGTTACATCGATAAATATTGCGTGTGATTGTCCTAATTATTAAGACCATAAATTCAATAATTATCGTCCGTTTTGGTTAAACTTCCACCGCCGAAATGTGCTATCAGTGCTTTGACTTCTTTATCAGCTCAAATTTCTTTTTTTGCTGTTGAGATAATTATTACTTGTCAAATTTTACGATTTAATGGCAGTGTTTTCAAATGTGGGATACATTGCCAATGGCATTTACAAAGAATACAGAGCATCTGCCACCTAACAACGAAGATTGTTTGCTCGATACTTGTCTGGAACTCGACCGTTCACGGCTGCAGTTAGCATTCTTTACATAATGCTCCCTCAGTGAGATAGCGGCCGAGAAATGCATTGCGTCATCACAGCTGTTTAACCGCATGTGATTCGACCTTTTCCTGGTCAAAGGATCACCTCCGTAACGGCAACTCATTGTTAAGCAAGACACCTATCTAGTCTTCGGTACACCTTTGCAAAACCTATCAAGTGGTCACTGTGTCTGTTGAAGCGGCGGCCTTCCCCTTACGTCAGCCGCTTTGGAAAAGATAGTGGTGACCTCACCGATCTTAGTATTATACATGAGTAATCTCCAGAAAAGACAAACGACCCCTTGATATGGAAAGGACATGAAACCGGAGGGAGGAGTTCCAACATGGCTGCTATCTCAATTTCCCCTCCGGTCCCTCGTCCCCTACCAACTGGTCATGTGTACTTAATTGGCAGTGCACTCAAAGCCCGTCCTGAAGAGATCAAAGTGGAGGTTATCGCGGACTCTCCCTTCTCCTTTCTCTCTCTCTCTCTCCACAGATTGCTCTCTCCCTCTTTTCCATTGCACGCACGCACACACACAAACCGAACAGGAGTTCCACCAATAGGGAGGAGGAGAAAATCTTGTATCACACTCTCTTTGAGAAGACGGCGTCCAAACCGCCAATATGTCTAGCAATGCCACCCGGTCACAGCGATGTCCAACTGACTGTGTCGTCCCAGCATTCCAAATTTCCTACCGTTAAAGCGTTTCTTTTTTGCACCAGCCTTAAAAATATAAAGGAGATGATATGAAAAAATCCACTATACTTATAAATCAGTAATATTTAACTATTTCCCCTAAAAATGGTAAGTACATGATACATTGATGCAAATCATTCTACTAAATACGGTAGTTACGTACGTACTGAAATTCAATAGAATTTGGGATGAAGTCACAGAAGTACAACTAATTATCGTGAATATGCGCCTTTGCGAAAAGTTATTTGGCCTTATTTGGAGCACATTTAAACTAACTAAAGGAAAAAGTGTCTAAATTGTTCTGGCATTGTATGCCGTAGAGTAGAGAGCTCAATAGTGCACTATATCCATTTTATAATTACAACTCAAGGATAAAGTGCATTGAAACTTAATGCTAACGGCATATACGGATACAACCGACGGCTATAAGCGATCAAAAGTAATATAAAGTAATATATAATTGAGCATGAATAGTAATAACAATAGCAAAATGCGAATTAATTACTTAGTACCCTTTAATTTTTCCTCGAACATGTCATTTGTACCAAAAATATGAACAAAACGTTAACGAGAATTGTCTCAGCGGTTCTTAGTTGCGTACTTGATGTTCCAAAGTTACATAAGAAGCCATCACTTTGTCAACTGTCTAGAAAAATTAAATTAAAATAAACGAAACAACAAATTTTAACGATACTCCTGATTGCAATTTTCTTTTCGCATAATCTACGTTTAGATAATAATGGTTGGTATGGATATTTGATAGATAGAGGAAAGTCGCCTATTATGGGGAGGTTTCCTAATTTGGGGAGGTGCAATATTGTATACAAGGAGGTGTTCCACTCTGTGCTTGAGAAGAGTAACCAATAGAACAGATGGCGTTGTTCCTTATAATCACCTTAGAAACGGTCAGTTGCCCCTTAATAGTTTTCCGTGGTGGTAGTTGTGTTTTGGTGTACTGTGAAAGTTTTGCGTGTTCATATATTGTGGCTCATAAATTGTTCAAGGTGAATAGTATTGTTAATTTTGTTTACTGTTTAAAATTTCTGTCAAGCGTAGTCTTAAATCCTTGTTTCTGATTTTCAGTAGGATGAAACTTTTCTGTTTGATTCATCCATTTTCTTGAGTTCGTGTTTTCGCCTATCATGGGGAGGTCTCTAACGTCTAATATGGAGCTTTCCATATTATGAAATCGGTTATCCAATGACTGATTTATTGTTAGTTATTGGTGATTACAAATGGCTCCAAGGAAAAATGGGAGCTTCGAAGGATGAAGGCAGCTGTGGAGGATATGAGAAAGAAGGAAATGGGCAGCTACAAGGCATCAAGGGTTATCATAGTACCACAAAAAGCACTAGAACGTTATGTAAAAGACCTGCAGAAAATCCCAAGTGAAGCCATAAATACTAGACTGGTTAGAAAAAAATTCTTCCTTCTGAAGTAGAAAATGATCTGGCTGAGCATTGTCTTTTGATGGAAAGAGTTTTTCGGCTTGTCAATGGCAGACGTCAGGCATTGCTGCAATAAATGAAATTAAAAACCAGTTTTCCAAGAAAAGAAAAAGTTGCAACCAAATGGTTGAATAATTTGAATGATCAGCCATCATGCAGCCCTCGCATTTTTCCCCATCCACTTCTTGAGCTTGTCCTAGCATCAGATATCCGCCCTATGGCAAGCCTGAATTTAAAGCTAAATTCTTGAGCTGCATCAGCAAATAATATAACGAGTTTTCCTCACAAAAACATTGTTGATAAAATTCAGAAAAAGAAGCAACAACATGCTACTAAATCCAAAAATAAACTGATTGCGTCAAATGCTCTTGTGGGTCCTTCAAAAAGAACAAAGAAGAGAAGGGCTCCAACTTCGTCTGACTCTTCATCAGATTCGGGCAGTGAACCGGCTGTTCCTCTCACTGGTGATTCGATTGAAGAGGATGATGAACACAAAGCCGAGTCGCTCTCGTAGTGGTCGTTTCTCCGAAGACCACAATGGAGAAGACTGGGTGGGTTTGTTTGTTTGTGAATTTCTGGCTAATCAACGCCTTGGGTTATTATAGAAGACTGGATGCGATGTGCGAAATGTTTCAGATGGGCGCTCACCCTATGTGCTGGTACGGAAGAAGCTTTTGTGTGTGAGCTTTGGCAGTGTTAAACACTGCTTTCTTCTCAAATTTGTTTTATGTACGTATTTTTTCTATTCTAAAACTATTTTTTGTGTTCTCAGTTTAAATTATTCACCTCCCCATATTAGGATAATGATTGCGCCTAATTTGGGGAAATGAAGCCTTTAAGTAAAAGAATTATGCACATGTTTTCCTTTTTCTAATGCATGATGTTTATGTAACAAGGCTTTATTTATTAATCATGTAAAATTATATTTGTTTCCTACTGGTTTCCGACTTTTTCCTAAGTTGAACAGTAGTTTAAAGAAAAACCTCCCCATAATAGACAACTTTTCCATACTTTAACAGCTCTGATCTATTGATGTTAATGATAGAATTACTGAAATAAATACCATAAAAATGAAAAAGTAAGCCTTTCCATTTTCAAGTGTATGAGTTAATTAGTTGATATTTTAAGATATACCTCTCCATTTTTTCCTTATAAGATACTCTTCAAATCGATAGTATCTTCCAGATAAAAAAAGTTAAAGTTAATGGCCAAAAGTCTTCAAAACATTGTTTGAAAGATTGAATTTTTTTTTTAAAGAAGTTGGTACAAATATAATGAACCATTTAGAAAAATTCGTCGCTCTCTATTGGCTTAATTTTCGATGTTGCCATATTTAAACTGGCTATCTCTCTATATTATAATCTTCTAAAGGGCTAAGTGACGCGTGATCGGTAAATGACCGTTCTGCGCAGGCGCGTAGTTTCAGTACTCTCCCCACCACCACCTTCCTAAGCGATGAAGTCGCGGTCTCCCCTCTTCATGTCCCAGCGACGAGGGAAAATAACCATTGTGCGCAGGCACAGTTATCCCAGCTCTGCCAGGTGAGAGCCAGCCGAAGTTTTCCGCCAGTCGCTCTCTGACTATAATGGAGACACTTTATATATAGATTATGTCATTATTTTCTTTATCTTCACATGCAAAATAGCCCTTTTCAGGCACAACTCTTCCTTATATTTCACCGCCGTTATCAGGGCCAACTCCAAGTGCCTATATCATCACCAAAAGCACTCGTATAAAAAATCGTTTAGAAAGCCTGGACGGGAATAGCCACTATTCTTCTTCCCAGTGGAAAAACAGCTCACCGTGTCTTTAAATTGCCTCTTCATATGACTGCAGATGGAACAATAACAAAGATAGCGAAACAACTCTTAACAAAAGTCGATTTTGTTATTTGGGACGAAGCTTCCATGATCCCGTCAGTAGCTATACAAATGATCGACGTGACACTCCGAGGCATTATGAGAAGTAAATAGCCCTTCGTAGGCAAATACGATATATACTGATGGGCAGCGATTTCCGTCAGGTTTCACCTGTAGTGAAAAAGGCAGAGAGGCGCCAGATATTGGAGGCAACGTTAACCAGTTCCCCTCTCTGGCCGTTATTTAAACGCTTTACTCTAACGCAAAACATGCGAGTAGTCAGTGGTTGTTGGACATTGGCAACGGTAAAGTAGATCGATTGATTGTTCCCCCAGAATTGCAGTGCTCAGACAATTTAGTCACCGTTGTCTGCGGCCTTGCCGTTACTGAAGAGTCATTGAGAAGTAAATTGATTGAACGAAAAAGTTTTGGATAGATTACCAGGAGACACAATTATCTATGAGGGATATAGTTGGCGCGACAGCCGCAGACGGAGACACACAGACAATGATGAAATCATGTTACGTTACCAACCCAAATATCTGGCGTTTCTAACCCCTTCAGGTTTACCTCCTCAAAAGTTAACGTTGAAAGAAGGCGCTATCGTGATGTTAATTCGATGATGGCTTTTAAAACGGCACTCGATTAATCGTACGGAGAATTGATAGATCAAATCTTTACTGTTCAATATTGACAGGTGACAAACAAGGAAATGTCGTTACGATACCTCGAATCTCTTTAAATGCTCAAGATAGTCATGAGTTACCTTTTATTCTTAACAGAAAACAATTCCCCGTACGGTTAGCCTTTGCTATGACAATTAATAAATCTCAAGGCCAAACATTTAACCGATTGGGTATTCACATCGAACAGGATAAGCCAATCTTTGGTCACGGTCAGCTGTACGTGGCCCTCTCTCGGTGTCGATCCATGGCCATTCTCAAAATCAAAATTAGAGGAGCTAAAAACGACACGGAAATTCACACGATTAAAAATATTGTGTACAATGAAATCAATAGATAGTAAAGATGTACCGAATATTCGAAAACTATTCGGCCCTTTTTCCACTATTCTGAATTTGGTAGTATATGGAATTTGACAAAATGGATGTTCGGTTTTGTACTCAAATTCGGTTAAAATTTACCAAATATCAAACCAAATAATGAGCAGCAAAAATTGAAAATTAAATCATTAAATTGAGTAAACTTCTTAAAATATTCAACTTTTATTACGATACAAACTGAAAAACACAAACAATTAAAAACAAGAAAGAATAAAAAAAACTATATAACTGATTTTAGAAACTATTGGAAATGGAGGTAAATCTGATAACAAATCAAAGCATGAAAGCGAAATAAAATTCCAAGAACCAACACTCAAATACGAATATTTATTACTGAAGTCACATAATAATGATCACGTTAAAATTAAATGCCCTCAAATATTTTTTCTATAATTAGGACACAGTAAGGCACAGTAAAGTTTCTATATTCCAAACATTGAAGGTTCTTTGTGATGTTGATTTAATAGGTATTTTATAAACTTCCAATAATAATTATTTTCCTGAAATCAATTTGAAAAATAGGTTTCTTTTATATGGATATTCGGTGGCTGAATATTCGGTATTCAGTAGTATCAGTCCCTATTCGGTTATTTAGTTGGTATTTGTTATCCGGCTGTAATAGAATTCGGTTATTTATTCGGCAATTTTGATATTCATTTCATCACCAATAGAGAGTTATTTTTACCTCAGTAATGGAGGGGAATGGGAAGCGAGGTCCGGAGGAATTGGCCCATATATCCAAGCAAAATGAAAAACCGCAACAATTTTATAACTTAAAAATAATGGTGACTTTAGTACGTAGGCGTAGATAAACGATTGGCGAGGTAATAGTAATATAATGTGCAATCCGCTAACAATGGAAAAAGAGAGGGCGCGAAGCACGCCGGGGGTCTGGCGAGCGGAGCTCCCATCGGGGTTGTCAGCGAGCAGGGGCGGAGTCCATAGTATGTGTATAATCATGCATAGGAGTGTTCCGCAAATTACTACATATACGAAACAATTCTGTTCCAGTTAATCACAATTATTGAATCGGCAAATCTTTGGACCGGAGATTGCGCTAAGCAGCCACGGAAATGCGTGATTTCAAGAGTAAAACGAAAACTTAGATCTTCTAATTTAACTGGCGGGTTTCACCGCTCAGTGTGATATAGGAATTCTAGAATATCTGGAAACTGGAGATGGAAAATATCTTATAAATGCTAAATATTTTTGATTTATAGTCAGGCCCTAAGTAATAATCAAATGCATATCAATGTTTTCCAAGAGGCAAGATTTTCCGAATTCCTTAGTAGCATTAAGAGGTCTTCCATGTGGCAAGAGTATTTTTTATCCATTATTTTTTTAGACATCCATCCTAAATTTATCATTTGAGGACGCTTTCCATAGAAATAATAAATATGAAACCCGGCACATTCAAATTCTTCCCATTCTTCGACATAAACTTGGACTTATCGTGTATCATTCCCGTGCAGATAAGCTATTATTGAAATACAGTGATTCCATTATGGTATAATTCGTGCTGTTCAAAAATAAATATGAACTCCAAAATATACTGGAATAGTATTTATTAATTATTTGCCTTTAAGTTAAGGTCAAAAATATATTTTCATATGAATCTTCATGGGATGTTGAGTTCAACATCTTCAGGATAATATACAAAATCTTGAAAAATGTATTATGTAAACATGTATAGAATACTTGCTTTCCAAATAAAAATTAGAAAACACATCTCAGATTGACGTGGGGTAGACGTAAAGTACCATCCTCGTGATAAAATTGCTAAAACGGAAATTTCCTTTTATTTATTTTATGTTAATTAAATTGACATGCTTGAATTAAAATTCTAATATATTGTACTTAATATATCCTAAATGTTTCAAATAACAGCATTAATATATTACAATTCAGATATAGCATAAAACATGTATTTCGAATTTTATAATATTGGCATAGCTCTTATTTAAACTTATTAAACCGATAAAATATTGGCTTAGAAAATCACATCCATTGATCTACCTGAAATAAATTGAATCGTGTGCAAATCAAATAAGAGTTAATTTTTTAATGTCGATCTCCGTAAAAATGAATGCCTTATAAATTGATATACAGGGTTAATTTTCCTCCCATCATTTTATTAAGCTTCATCCTTCTATGGCTATAGTCCTTAACTTCAAGGCGAACTCATTACTGAGATCACGAGCTCGATCAATGATCGCCATCCCCTGCCACTTGCAGCCGTTGGTGGCCTCCGGGGCATCCTATAGACGTAGACACGCATTGTTTCTTATTTTTTGAAAAGTTGGCCAATAAGTGATGCGGGTTTTGAACCCGAGACCTTTTCAAGTAGATAAGGCTATCGCCACGTATACGGCTGGGTTTCAAAGACACACAGGCGCTTTGGAGGAATGCGAAGACCTTGTTCTTTTGACTCATCCTCTCTGGAAACTTCTTAGAACGCGTATATTCAATAACATCGGAGGAGGGACGGAATTCCAATGACATTACGCATCGTCCGAGATTATTCATATAATGAAATCATAAGAATTTTTCTTAGTAATAAATAATTAGTAGAGAGTTTTTTTTTCAATTCGATGCTCACATATATACAAGAATTTGAAGAAATTATTATAAATAAGGCAGAAATAACTCTAAAACTATATCTTTCTTCACCCAGTTAACATTCGCTATTCTACACTAATAAGGTTTCGCATTAAAGTAAATCTCATTTGCTTCGACTTGGTCAGAAAAGTGTTTTAATCATGCACAAATATTATTTATCTTTTTGTAGTTGATCCTTTAATTACGGATGAAAATATTAAGACAACAAATTAAGGAATAGCAGTTATTATTGTATAGTCCTATACATAAAATTGAAATGACATAGCATTTGGAATCTAAACCTGGGCATGACGTTTAGCGTAAGGAATTTCTGAGTTCATGTTAGGGCATGCGGGTTCGTCATAAGTTCAATAAGTCACCGCCCGGCATGACTCTAACATATATTCTTTCACTGAAGTTATTCTAAAGTGTAAAATTATACTTTTACGTATATATTATTTTTTAATCACAGGAAACTTTGTGTCATTAATGCTGACCCAAAAATAAAGTTCTAACCACTAATCTGCTTGAAGACATGAAATAGAAAGAGAACAAAACACCGCTTTTTAAACCGTAATCTTTCTTTAAAATAACCCTCTCAATTAGTTGATATTACTTACCACTTTAAAATGATTTTATGATCACTTGGATTGCAAGAAAATTCGTACATTTAAATAACGAAAACACTCCTCTTTATGGATACATTTCTTTGTCTACCGATACGATTTCATTTTAAGAGAGCACTATTTTTATTTTCTCCGTACGTATAGGGGAAAGTATCTTTTTCATGAAAAAAATCTATTTCGGGATTTCAACGGAAATACACGTTTTGACGATTTTCTCGATGATATGTGTGCGCGTGTGAGTGCGCGTGTGTGCGTGCGTGTGTGTGTGACGGCTTTTTGTGGGTGATCTAACTCAAAAACTATTAATCAGGTCAATGCGAAATTTTATATTTAACATTTTTATGAAAGTTAAAAGAACTGATTAGTTTTTGGTAAATGTCGGCCAACCGAAAGTGAGTGTTTACTCTTGTCACTTATCCATTATTTTGAAATATTTGTTTTAATATTTGATGTATGAAAAAATGTGCTGGAATAAGAGTTGTAGGAAATACTATTTTCTACAACCTTTGTTTGAAACATTTTCCCATATAATGCATTTTTAAAGAGATATCTTATGTTTAGCTGCCCCCACCACGCCACCTACCGACGACTATTAACAGTTGACGCTTAGTTGTCTTATTGTTAAGAGCGCTCATTTTTCTCTTCTTCATTGTTGGAGCTTTGTGGCTATATCCAATATCAGAAGGCTATGGTGTTTATTTCTGTTCTTTTCCAAGTCTAAATTTTCCTCTCAGTTCCTTAAAATATTTATTATCATGTAACATATTTGGAATTTTTAGAAATAATACAGGTATGGAGAAAGTCATGTGGTGGCCACATCAGATTTTTATTCTTATTATGTACGTAATTGTACGGAAGAGATACTTAGGCAAAAGGTTTTCATGAGAAAATGGTAGCGTGAAATAGATAAAAATAATTTGGATTTAAATAAAAATGTCAAATATAGCTGGATAAGGCAAACTTTCAATCTTATATAGGTGATCTAATCATGAGAACTAGTTAGGTTCAATTTCACTTTGGAATAGCATTTTGAAGGAGATTATCCAAGGCCGGAAGCGAGAAAATAGGCGAAGGAAAGAAGAGAGAAAGTGTGAGCGAAGGAGATATGAGGGAATGAGAAGGATCTTGCAAGGGGAAATAATTGAAGAAGTTGATTCACAATCCCGTAAAGGGAGAGATAGAGAGAAAGCAAATGATTTTATAGCAAAAAGCAAACCACTTGTTCTCTTCTAACATCTAACAAACAAATAGAATAATTGTTGTCTTTATGTCCTATAGTTTTTTGCATTTTTATCTTAGGTTAGTTTAATTTATTGGTTCCCTCTCAGTAATTTTTGCCTCATCTCGCTATGTTCTAAACTGCACTTATATCACTTGAATTCAGTAATGTTACACTCAGAACATGGATTTTAGCTTATGAATTTGTTTAGAATTAGGAGATCACATCCCAAACTTCTCGAAGTGCTGTCAGTTAAAATGACAGGGAATTAATTTATGAATGGAATTTTAAAAATTTAACGTTAAGTTTTATCTTTCTCATATATTTCTCTCAATTTATTTTATTTTACTCTAAAATAGGGAGTGAACTTGAATATCATATATTGACTCGTATATGAAAGGAAGTAAAATTGTGGCATTATTAAATATGTATGTGCGTTAAAAGTGATAAACATTCTTAATGGTAGATGACATCATATTTTCAACATTATTGCACAAAATCGCGTGCGATCCGCCGTGTATTTCTAAATTATTATCGATTTGGACCTCATGAGATTTGAGTTTGAAACCGCCGATTTTGGCCTATTTCCAATGGTTAACAATGAAATATTATCGACTTTTCCCATGCTGTACAAACAATTGCTCCAATCCTTCGATTACACCCACTGTCACCGAAGTTTATTGCGAAACCGTGTGTCACGAGCTCCTCGATAAAACCCTACAATTTTTTCATTGGTTTTCCCATTCTTTATCTATAGTCACTGCCCTATGATCAATAATTCCATCAAACACATCCGCCCTCAAGGATAATTCGTATGGCCCAATATGATACTCGTGGAAGATAGCAATCCTATCTCTTTCGTGCTTGCCGTTGCCAAGTTAGGTTGTGTGACCCATCAGGTACACATAAAGCAGAGTAAATTCACAAATGATTTTATTTGGTTTTATGAGCAGCTTAGGATGTCACATTATCTTTTTTTATGCATCTATATAATTCATAAATGGCTATGTATGTTACCAATATTGCAACAACGGCCAATACTCTGAAAATACATCATTTCCAAACATTACATATTGGACAGTTAGATAAGATGCATTAGTTGGAAAGGGAGAGGTTTCTGAAGATAAAATTATACCAAAACAATTGGCCTTTTAAAAAATGTTAACCCTGAAAATGAACCACTTTTACGCAAATGTATGACTTTTCCCTTTTATTTGCTAAATTCAAACAAAAAACTTTTAAAAAGTACGTAGTAAATCTAATACTTACCTTGAAATTTCCATTAGGTCTGAAATGCGAGTTTCCATTATTATGCGTTCTTTGCACGAAGTTGATGAATTTGAATGAAATTTGGTATTGGGGAGTTTTAGTAAAATTTGTCGACCGATTTCAATTTTTGTATAAATCTGACAATAATTGCGGCCACTTTACATGACGACCTACATTTAGTTTACAACGTACCTGTTTCAACTAGGGAACCGCAGGACGTATTTTGATTAAATTTAGTATTGGGGAGTTTTGCTAAAATTTGTCGATCTCAAAGAACGCATTTGGAGCTCTGTATATTCCGACATGGAGTACACCTTTCCATACTCGTTAAATCAAAGAAGGCCAAATCATAAATACTTACGAGAGCTTCATCGCTTAGTTATAACAAATAAAGAAACATTAAATAAAGATCGATTCTCCTTATGCATTATACGTTAGAAATTAATCATTGAAACTTATTTTGTCTTCCAGTCTGAATTGCGTGTTAACGTGGCATATCTGAGTTGAAATTTATCAGCTGGCTTTCGGAACCCCACGAGTGATAATTTGTCTCGGACATATTTGAAGTTTTAAGAGTTTTTAACGGCTTAGTGTAGACGCCATAAAACCCTGGTTTACACGTATGATGATTATTTTTTGTAGCCTTAATACTTTTTCACTTCTTCAATAAACTTTCCCCGAGAAACCTTATATCTCTTTGCTATACACAATATATACACCGCCATATTCGGCAGCTATATAGATTTCTCATGCAGTACTCTCGGTTCTAACATTTCCGCATACTTCTCTAAAGCTTTACTAAATTTTGAACCACATCTGAGGCGTCGTTTTAAACTTTATCCTTCAGTCACAATATTCCTGCAATCATTCATAGGAAATCTTACAATAATCTCCAAACAAGAGATCAGCGTTTTATTCGGATAAAATACTCATCAAGGATTACCCAAGTCATTTCCGACAGTTATTAAATCTCAAAAGGTCCTACTCATCGCAACAGCAGTCATGGTCTTCAAACCATTAATTGAGAAATAGTAAAAGCTAACGTTTTTTTTCTAGTACATCCAGTACGTCGTTTCATTAATGCAATAAATTTTCCTGCATCAAAGTTTTTTTTAAGCGAACTAGTAATAATCATTTAATCAAGTTTATTTTTCATGGTAGAAGATTTCACAACAGAAATTCACTCATCGAAATTTATACATACTAGTGGTAACCGCAAAAACCTTTGCGAGGTCAATCAGAAATCTGCATGTTTAAACGTAATAATAGTCAATTTCACCTTCTAAAATTAGAAACATATTTTGAATGTCATGTTTGTTTTTATAATTTATATGTGCGATTTTAATTGTCTCTCTCATACAAAAAAGGTCACATTCCAGTATTGAAATAAAGAAAGATTTTTTCTTTTGGTCAATCGTTAAAAATGCCCGCAGCCCACACGCAGTTTACTGAATAATAATAATCTTTAATTATTAAAGTTGCAATCTATTAAGTTTGACATGACTACAACTATACTTTCGATACTTCATAAACAGCGCGAAGTGGATAACGCAAGTATTTTGGCTATTTGAAGGCTTAATAGACGCTAATTCAATCGGAGGCAACAATGTGGGTCGCCTTGGCAACACCCGGAAAGAGTGCGAAAAAGCCATAAAATTTCGAAAAGAAATGCGTGTTTCTGAGAAATTATTCCGTGTAACATCTAAAAATTGCAAGAATAAGATATTTTATAATTTTAGCCGTCGCATAAAGCAAAAACAGAGAAATTCGGTCCATATTTACGTTTTTAATGAATGAAAAAAATAAACCTTGCACCTTGAAAAATCAAAACTCCTGTGTAAACATGTGTAAATATATAATCGTCTCCCGGAGTCGAATCCGGGACACTTCCGTAAACGAAAATAGTTTTCCCGGGGTCTCCTAGTTAGCAGAAACAAAACGGCGTTTACAGCATTTCTCTATGACAAACTGTTCAAGAGATAAAAGAGGGGACGGACGGACAGACAGACAACCGGACGGGAAGACGGACAGACATTGCGTAATTATATATAAAGATTTTTGCATATGAAGAGCCGGCATTTTTTTCATTCCGCAGCGCATCTTTTCGCTTATCTTTTCCATAATTTCCGCTCTCTTTCTGATGCATCAAGTACCCTCCTTGGACCAATTACGGTTAGGCGATTGGTTAAATCTTTCGGTCGGACTCCGTTGTAAGAGAACCAATGAGATCAAGAGGTTGAAGTTAAATGATATTTATGCAAAGCCTTTCATTTGAGGGCTTTCGATAATGGGAGCCGAGGAAAAACGAAGGTTGCGCTGGTTATCCTAGTAGTCCGGAATCTTCATCATTACAGCGTGTTCTACTGATTTGCAAGCACTTCATGTCTCTAGTACTCTTACCTACAATTTTCATATATTTTATCTTCTATTATCTTGACATTATGTTGCCCATCACAAGGAGCTTCTCCCTCCCTTCGTGATATCATATATATGAATACATTAAGTGCGACTTAACCGTTATTGCGTATTAATAACGGACATATTGTGCGCATACACTTTGCTTCTGATAGTTTTTACTTTCTCATATACGTAGTATATTGAGAAAGTATTGTAATTGTGAAAAACTTCGACTTCGAAATTTTGATGGTAATACACGTTTTAGGTGTCCCTGAGTCCATAAAAGTGGTTTTCGCCATGCCGTCTGTCAGTCTGTCGGTCTGTTCGCTGTTCTAGAGCCCAAACGCGTATATAAAATCAAATTATATCTCGCATTTGTGCAATATATCATCTTTTGCACACCTTTTTTCATAAAAATTATATTGCACAAAATAAAGAATAGTTTATTCTTGGCGATTTTTAGAAAAATTTTATTTACTCAAAAATGGCTCCAGAGAATTTGATTAAAATATATCCAACTGTATAGCCTGATGTCACAAATAATACTACATAATAATAATAATACATCTCTTAAAATCACTATATGGCGTCCAGTGACATTACAATGTATGCTAAGCTACCTTACCTCAGGCCTATAACATCACGCCTCCGCCGCGATCCACTCAAATCTTATTACAGCCTAAACTTTAAACTAAATTGAATGATATATAATATTTTTGGATAATATTATTCATGATAGACACTCTGCAGAGATGAACGATATTGCGTAACAATAAAGGGTACTTTATTCTTGGATATTTTGAAAAAAAAATTCGATTTACTCAAAAATGGCTATAAGGATTTTGATTAAAATCCACCCAATCGTACATCCTGATGTCACAAATAATACTAAATAAGCCATATATCCGAAAAAATTACTAAATATCGACCAGTAGCATTAAAATATATGCTAAATTACGGTTAACTTTGACTATAAGCGTTTTTCTTTTATAAGCACACACAGTCGAGCAATCGTATATACGTGTATGAGAAAGTTTGTGCAATGTATATTGAGCCGTTTATTTATTCATTGTGTCAGCAATAAAAGCAAAATTTTTGCTCCATGCTCTGACACGCATTAACGTAAATGAGCTTCGCCATTTTAAGAAAACCATTATGGAAAAATCAATATCATAAATACCTAATTGCTATTAGTTAATAAACTAAAAGACTACACTTTTTAAATTTTCTCTTGTAAGTATATTGAAAGCCAAAACTATCTTATCTACTTAAACATAAAATTGAATAAGCCAGTTTCTTTAGATTTTATCAATTAGTTTCGCTTTAAATTCTTTATTCCGTATTAACATGTAATGCAGAGGCGTAGTAAACTTGAGGTTTACAAACAACAAGGGATCGTAACTAATTCTGTTTAAATAAAACAAATAAGGAACGTCAACAATTTTATCAATCTTTTTTTATTGACGTATGGAATTTTCTCCCTTGTCAGCTGAGAAAACGCATAAAAGCGTTCACCATGAGTTTATAAATCATTATTTGTATTTTTTAATCACGTATTATTATTTTCTGAGTTCATTTCGGGTTCGGATACAGGCCATTAAAAGAAATTCCATCGACTGACTGACTGGGTTCAAGGATATGCGCATTTTTACTTTTATTTCAGGATCAATATTTATTTCTTATCGCGGCAATATTTTTACGATCGTGTCATGCGCTGGTCACAAGGTTTTGCATGATTTTATTAAAAAGGATGAAATTCCGTTTTGGTACGAATCGTTTCTTTGGGACTGAGTGTTTTTATTGTTATTAACACGCTTGATTAAGAGTTTTGATGGCGTCCACACATGCTCCAGTGTTTGGCAGCCGAATGCAGCTCATTTTTAACCATCACTGTTTTTGCTATACTGATGGTTTGCGATATCCGGACCAACGCGCACGCTTTCTTAGACTTACTGACGGTTTTTAAAGGCCTATTAATGCATCTTCGTTTTAAGCTTTTGATTTTCGATTGTATGTCTGTCGTTTGAAAATAGGGAATCGTAAATCAGCAGTTAAATAGCATCGGAATTACTCTAATTTCTAAATATTGGTGATAATAGAAGTAAGCACGTACCTAAAAATGAAAAGGAAAATCATGTAACCACATTAAAAATTGTTTTAAACCTAAAAATAATGTGTATTTAGCAGCGGAACTATGAGTTCCACTTACGCTTTATTTATAGCATTTATTTTATAGTTATTATGTCAAAAATAAATTTCAGGCACGATTGCTTTATAAAATAAATTTATTGAAGCCGTTCAGTTTAAAATTAAATATTTCCACGCAATACACATATATTGAGCACTTTACTTTGGAATTTTTATTTTTATTATCCGTCATTATCACGTTCTAGTGTCATAAAGGTAAACCTCTTTCGCGAAAAATCATTTCACCATTTAAGAGAAGCATTCACAGATGAACTTTTGTATTCATTTCAAATTTTCATCACGATATTTACGCCTTCATCATAGCCTTGGCACATTTCTATTCGCTTTCATAAATGTGTCATCGGTTTCGAATCGACAGGACTGGACTTTAATGCATATAATAAATTCGTTGATAAATTACATGTGCAATTGAAAAGTTTAGGTCAACGGGCTATCGACTTTAGATTTAAATGAATTCATATGAGAATTAGTTGTTGATAACTACAAATTATAATTGAACTTTAAAAATTCAACGATTAGATTTCAAGAAAAAATCAGTCATTTGAAAATGCTGAATATATATTTGTACATATTCTCAAAAAATTAACATTTGGCATGCAAAAAACGATAGTTTCAATATTAATTCAAAGTATATTTTACAATAAATAAAAATAATTTACCAATATATAATTAATATCTACTTTAAGATATTGATTTATTTTGATAAGAAAAATGAAAGATAAGAAAATGCAGGTGCATAAAATATCTAATAGCTTGATTTTAGAAAGGAGGATTATGAAAATCAACAATTTAGAAATTAACATTTGCTATGGTTTGCGTGTAGGATTAAGAGCGAAAACTGTAGAAACGATTCTATTAATCTGGATTTAATCTATAATAAAACGCTAATGTATTTTAAAATACATTTCAGCAAATTCTTACGAAATCATTAATTGCCTATAAAATGGAATTTTCAAATATACTAAACGAAATCTGAGCAACTAATAAAATACATAAATAATCTCTGTGCAGTTATGTTACTATCATAAGCTTTATTTTTGTCGCGTAATTCACTTAAAACCTTGGACTTTAACAGCGCGGAATAGCATTAACAAACCAATTTTCCCATGCCCTTGAATTTTTTTGGAATTACCCATCATTTTTTTATAATCTTTATATGCTCCAAAACGTTTTTGAATAAGTAGACAAAATTTAAAATTTCCTCACCCACAAATTCCTTTCCCAAAAAACAACCCCTTGTGCATTTTTTCTGGAATGTCACATGTTTATGCGCTGGACCTTTCGCGACCCTAGATACCCATTTCCTGCCCCCGTTTGCCTTAATTTAATGCAGGCGATTACATAAACCGCAGAGGACGTCGGTGCGGTAGCCTAGAGAGCAGTGTAACAATGCCATGCAACAAGGGCGTGAAATAATGAAGCAATATCGCGTTTCAAATGCCGGCACGCCGTCGTGCTTTGGGAAACGGCCCCTAATCTCTGTATGGAAACAAAAAAAATTGAAAGCTGCGCGTTAACTTTTCCAAAAACTGGTAACAGCGGAAAAGATATCAGCTCGGGGTTGCCAAATTCGACGAAAGAGGACGTCCCTTCTCCTAATTTCCATCACGGCGCCTCCGAGTCTTGCCTCCTCTTCGGATAAGGCGATAACCCACGACGAATGCAGCTTAAGACAGAGGCAGATATAACGGGGAAGGAGAGAGGGAGAGTAGTGCGTTGGGGGAGTAGTGCAATAGAACCAATTCGAATGACCTTGAGTACGCGACCAACCTCACGAAGGTTTCCTTATCCCGCCATAAGAAGAAAAATTGCTGTCGATACGGGTTATTTATGCAGTTCCGATGCATTCCCGCTTCCTCCATCTTTAAGTCGATTTCAAGGAAAATTCGCGTCTTGACAGGTTATTGTTTGAATTCTTTCTTTAATCTCCTCTGTAAGAATATTTACGGCAGAACAAATAAACTAGGTATATGTGCAATGTTTTTTCTGGGTTCTCCGGCTGGATACATATAAGTATATGGTTACTCTGCAAGCCGTAGGCAGAGAGAAATGGAAAGAATTAAGTCCTAAGTCCTGTAGTGTATAAATTCTTTTTTAACCATTTCAAGGAAAATTGCCTTCCGTTGCGTTGTCGTGCTACATAATTATTCGAATCAGGCGTGACTTCGTGGAAGTAGGCAATATTATTCATATTAAATAAACACTTAGCACTTTTCCACAGTTTTATTTTTATTTTTGCGATCTGTTACGCACGTGATACGTCATCATCTGGCTAAGAACTACGTATTTATTTTTACATAAGAACTAAGTGTTTATTTAATATGAATAATATCGTCGTGCTATATGTAAATCTCATGTTTCATTCGTTTGATATACCCAACAAAAGTTACCTTTAGACTTTTTTTTAGTCGAGAAACTGGAGAAAATATCGCAAATCATCCAGTTGTATATTAATAAAGTCATTAATTTATAATAATTTTTCATTCATAAATTCATTTTCATTCTAATGTTCAAAAATACTCACCAGCCTTAATGATTGAAAAGCCGAAAAATCGTGTCTAATATTATCTCATGTTCGGGTAATATCGTGGAGACGTTATTCGAGAGCCAAATTCTCTCTCGTGGCACCCTCCGCTTTATAATGGCAGATGAAGGACGATTTGGAGCGCTTAATGCAAGCTTGACGAGTCGCAGATATTTCAGGAAACCGTCTCGGGAGAAATCCTTTCGATGAGGCGACTTTCCCCGCAAACCTTCCCATTCATGAAATATGCCGAGATTTGTATGTTCAAGGGCGGCGCTCTTCTGTCAAGCTGCATTAGCGCCGCATCGGCAACGGTTTTCGAGCATAACGAGGAAAAGCGGTTTACCGCAGCTTTTGCTCGCCTCTCGACTAACCTCTTACTCTTACGACGTATTGAAATAATAATTTTACAATCAATATGATATCCGCTAATAACTTTTGGCATTGAAGTAACTTTTTCAAATCAGGCGCATCATAAATCCTCAGCGAGAAGCCCGTTTTAATATTGTTAGAGGTTTTCAAGTAGAAGTGCATTTTATGAGAAAGAGTTATATTAGCTTCAACCCCAATACCGAATCGCATATTGAACGAAAAGCATAAATAAAAAAATAGGAAACATCACGGCAAAAAAATCTTGTTTCGATTAATATGCATTGTTTTTATTTAAAACGGATACTTTATTTTTTACATTCTCCCAAAATCATCCGGGAAAAGCCGTACACTTTTGCATGAATGGAATTTGACATTTATTTTTTGATCCAGTTCGTTAGACGCTCGTAAATTGAATGGGATATTCGGCGCTGTCGAAGAAGGGTGTAGAGCAGGTGCATATAACGACCTCCCTTTCTTCCCTCAGAACCTTCCGGAGTAAGTGATTTGCCCTCCGTACGTTGGCCTGCTCCCTCCTCTTGGGCCCCCGTACCTCCTTCCGTACTCTCCCGTCACTTGAATCCTCCTGTTCCCGTCTCTGCTCTCCCAGACCGTGCCGCTCGCCTCAGCCGTCACCGTCTGGCCCCTCTTCCTCTCCCAAACGCTCTTGGCGCCCACACTCCCGTGGGAGCCCTGCTGTTGTCCCTGGGAAGGGCTTCCTTGGGGACCAGCCCCGGACTGACGACGGTAGCGCCGCAATGGGATCTTTTGTGAAAACAAATAGGAAAAAAGAAATGAGGAAAACGTTGCTTTGCGAGTCAAATAAATCTTCTTGTTTCAAAAATACGAACGGATAGGTATGAGATCAGACGGAGGAATCGCATCATAAAAGTTTGTCTGTTAGTGTTTCATTTGTTCGTAAACAGGAGTTTCAAATTGTGTTCTTCGGAATCCCAGGGTTTCGCTAAATCTAGATAAGAGGGAGAGTGTTGATATGTGCTGCCTTGTTGGTTCGGGTTCCAGGAAATATTATTTTAAATATATGGGTTCCGTGACTTCAAAAAGTTTGAGAACCCCTGCTCTACACGATGGGAAAAACGAATACAGATGTGTTTTAGTTGTAATTAATAGAGGAACCTATAGCTGAAATTTCCATCGTCGAAGTTTGATATCTAGCAATTTCAAATTTCCCTTCTCTTCTGGTTAACTGAACTCAATTCTCTCGCCACTATGATGATTATGATCCTCTTACCACATTATAAGAAAATTCTTGCTTGTGATACGAAGAAAATTTGCAATAGAAACTAAGTAGCTAAATCAATGTTAGTAATTCTTTGCGGTATATCGGCGGGAATTTCCTGATAAAATTTTCACCTCTTGGTATTATTTTTAATGAAAAAGGTGACGTTTTATTCTTTTTTAAGAAGGAAATAAAAAAAAACCTATACGTCTATGTGGCTAATCAAGAAACAAACTTAACATAAACTGTGGATTCTATTATAGTAATTCAGATCGATCAGCATAACAAATAAAATCTCAGTAGTTTCCTATTTTCTCGCTCACCTTTGCATCCACATAAGGAACGCTTGGTAGTCTATCCCTCCATTCCAAACCTTCCGCCAGCCGTCCTCCCGAAGATCTTCTGGGATATAATCTATCGGGATAATGGGTCTGAGCGTTACAGACGGTAGCCAAAACAAAAAAGAAGCCGACCACGGCAAAGGAGTTCATTTTGGCCGTTGAGATTCCGATATATTTTTGAAGACCTAGGGAAATTGTATAAATAAGCTCATCAAATAACTTCTAATATGTATTAACTCATAGAAATTGAAATATTAGTTAGCTGAGAGAATTTCGGATTGAGAGGAGCGATCATTAATATTTATTCCGGTATTTTTTCTATCTGCTGACGGTGAATCATTACCAATGACAGCTGCTCTGTAGCCGAAATTCGCGTCTGCTTTTCCTAAGCTTTTATAGCTATCGGAGTTAATTAATTTATCAATTGAATTCCAGACATAAGGTGTACTCGATAATTCTTTGTTTAACTTAACTTGCCGAAAAATATAATTCTATTTTATTTTTTATGCTTATAAATTGTTGGTTCCCAATAAGTACTTTTAACTCAAACTATTTTTAATTATCTTCCATTTTTTTATTCGTGCTCGTCATCGTTAAAATTATCACCCGAATTCAACTAGTACGCGCATGTTTCACTCTGTATAAGTTCTCTTTTCATGTATTTAAAAATGATAATTTTAACTCTGGCAAAATGGAATAGGTACTAATTCCACTCATTTCTGAACTGGCGATGAAAAGCAATTTCGTATTTGATAAATTATATATGGGAAAAAATGTAAAATTCAAATACGAGTTATCGAGTTTACCTTATGCTTGAAGCAAGTAATGTCTAGTTAATTTCTTGGACCATAAAATGGTTGTGTATAACAGATACATCTTCAGTTATTAAGTAGCTGTCTTCAGCAACCACTGATCTTGGACTCACCGAGCCAAATCTTCAAATGTGCATCTGGTTTACTCAACCGTTTTAGGAACAAAAGACTTGCCGATATATTCAACTAAAACTTGTCATAATAAACGTAAATTACTTTTAACTTTTTCATTACTAAACTACGTGTTATTTTCACGAATAAAACAAATTCATTCGGAGATTAACTCATTTTTAAACTACTACATACCTAAAAAGTTTATAATTTCCGCATTCCTTTTTCAAACAAGGAACAAGAAAACGCCTCGCCTTTGCACGGAAGAAAAAAGTCGGTTTTCCCTTGGATGCGCGGCCGCAGTTGGATAATATACGTTCTTGGTCGAGGAAAAGATGCATCCATTTTATCTCGAGAAATGGGGAATCCTCACGGGGGAATTCACAGGGAACAGAAGTATGGAAATCAAAACAATGTCACGTCACTAGCGAGACAGATGCAACATCCTTCGCGTGTTTCATCACAGCTTCCGAGAATCTTTAGGGATGAGTTATCGCACCCGGAAAGGGGAACAAATGCCTCAGCTGGTGTACTGCATTTTGAAATTTTCCCGCTATCGACATTTCCACGACCCCTGCATTTTTCTTAGATATGTGTTTTTTCATTAAAGAAGCGTAGGTAATTAATAAAGCGAGGAAATAAACAAGCGATCGATTTGGTATCACAACCAATTCAGGGTTTGCTCTTTTTCTCGTGAGGAATATTTTTTTGCAATTATATTATACGAGCCTATTGAACTCGTAACATATGGAGCTGAAAGCGTTTTTTTATTAGCTTTATGACCTACTTTATTAACGATTGAAAAGTCTGCCGCGTATGACGCAATATCTTTCGTATTTCAAGACATGACAAGCAATGCAATTAAAAAGTTGTAAATTTGGTCCATAAACTTTTATAACGGATTCATAATGGCAAAATGTGATCAAAATGACGCATTAAAACGAATTTGTTTTAGCGACGTCATCTTCTACTTAGCATAGTTTTTGGAATCATCGCGCTGAATAATAACGTTAATTTAGCTATGAATCCCGGGTTTTTCTTCTTATACCTTCTTTATTGCTTTGTTGCTCGCATTACACCAAATGTATGAAACGTGCAATATTTAAAACGGAGACCTCGAGACTTTTTTGCTTAAGCGAGTTCATTTTCTACGGGATTAATAAAGTCGTACATAATTAAAGTGCGGCAGTTTCGTCCTTACCGTTATTAAGGCTGAATCCAGAATACGGATGAGAAAGAGTGGAATTTCGACTGCCACAAAATTGCCCTTGCCTAGCGCTGCGATATCCGGGTAAGAATGTTTGGTATATAAGTAGTAAGAGGTTTGATAGTATCTTTTTTTTCATTAATCAAAATACTGACTTATCCATTCATATTGCTTAAAATAACGAAAATATACTGCTAGTTCAGAGTAATTCAGCTTTAGATACTAGTAGGAGTGAAACTTGATCACCAACGAGGTTTTCAATGGCCTTTTCATAGCAAAAAGTTTTCAGAATAATCTTAAATGAATAAAGATAAAAAGTTTTTACGATAAATAAAAACCTACTATCAATAATAATTACTATAAATAAAAATTTACAATTATTAACAGAAAGGTCCCTTCAAAAAACAGGAATGCTCGTATCGATACAAATCCACATTAAAATAAAGAGACTTCTATTACACCACGAACAATGACAATAGTTTGTTTAATCTCGTTGCTATTATGGACGCTTGTAATTTGTTCAGATTCGCTTCAACAGTATAAATACGGAAAGAAAGCTAAGGTAATATAGTAAAAATAATGTGATATCTGTTGTCAAAATAATGAAATTATAAAAATAAACAACTAAAAACAAAACAATTTTAAAAAATAAATATAAAAAATGCTATATTAAATTAAATTAACATTTATCGCAGCGCCAACGCGTAGACCTGGTGACTAAATCATTCGTCTTACGCGATGATTATCTCAGGTGAAGTGGTTCGAACCCTGCAAGCAGCTTTAGTTTTTTCAGATTAGACGGGATCCAAAACACACACACACACACACACATATACATATATATATATATATATATATATATATATATATATATATATATATATATATGCCAACAAGGTGTTGGGATGAGGAAACCCAGTGAACACCCGCCAATCGGACGACTTCAGGTTGGCGAGGCCCCGGGGATGTCGAAGCGACACACGTAAAAGAGTTCTCTCTCTGTAGCTGATGAAGGAATAACTCCGAAAGCTTCTACGTCTGTGATGTTTCTGTGTTTTAGTGTTCTTTTACGTGTGTCGCTTCGACATCCCCGGGGCCTCGCCAACCTGAAGTCGTCCGATTGGTGAGTGTTCACTGGGTTTCCTCATCCCAACACCTTGTTGCCATCCATATATCCACTTTACCTTTCCTTTTCCGTAAGCTGTATATATAAAGCGAAGTTAATATGAAAGTTGGTCATAATCCATTTGTACACTCATCTATGCTGAAGCCGAGTTTGGTAATAATTGTCTCCAAGGCTACAATCTGATAAAATGTGATTTAAAACGCAAATCCGCAATTTTAGTATAAATTCAAGAAATTCGATCATTGATCAAAATTCTGTTATAAGAATTATACTCTACATTCTTTTCCCCTTAGAAAAGTACAAACCTCGCTCCAATATCACAATTTTAAGATATCTTAAAGTATTAAAGAAAACATCTTTGCATGATGGATTTGAGACTCCCTGTGTAAAACAAATTGGTATTTTCGCCGCCCGTTCTGAAGACCAGAGGAGAGTGTAGTGAGTGAGGTATTATGTGTTTAGTAGATGAAAACATTGAATTTTTCTTATCCGTGGTACATACTAAATCACATTGTATTTTGTAATGAATAATTGTCTACGTGGATTCTGAATAGACTTCTCGGCTATCAACAAGGAACAAAAGTGTGCTTTATCCCGCTTCATGACAAAAAATTAATTTCTCTTAATTGTGCGTGAGAAAAATGCAAATTCTTCCAGCTTATCCTAAATTTAATTTTATTGTAGACAATTTAATTTTCGTCTTCGTCTCCTTAATAAATTCTGCTGCTAAATCTTTCTCTATTTTCTTGCATTGGATGACCTTGTTTTGTAGTCCGTAATATATAGGATAATAAGGTAGATTCCAATGCCTATAAATCTAAAAGGAGCTTACATACAAACCGAGCTACTTTAATGGAAACCCAAGGAGATATAGGGCGATTAAAATGTATGCATTTACAAATTAAATCCTGAGGTAGACGAGATTTAGCGGCGAAGAGGGATAATTGAATAGTTTTTTTGTCGAAACTACTTTGAAGAAATTAATATTGTTTTAGGATTTTTTATTATTATTTGCAAAAAACTGTAGAAGTACATGCCATCAAACAAACAGAAATCATGTTCTTCTGTATGGAGCTAATTCACCTTTGTTTGTATGAAAATATTATCTTTAATATGTATCGTACATCAAATAAAAATAAAAAATAAAAAAATCTTTTAAAAATACTTACATTTTCTTCAAAACAATGAATGCATAGGTGCAAAGTTTGTTTTAATCTTAAAATTAAATACTAAACATGGAGACATTAGGAGATTTTTAAATAGGGAATGGTATTTTATAGGACTCTTTCAATATGTTGATTCGTCTATTCATATTATTATCGTCGAATTTTCCGAAAATCTACCAAAATATTAATTTAAAAATATCCAGATACCAATTTCGTGTCACAAAATGTAAATTAACAATTAATTAAAACCTTCGGTAAATATCAACAGAAACCCCAGATAATTGTATTCTGTTAAAGTGGTCGCGAATCAGCCATATGAAGTGGAATTGGTAATCTTGTATTTCAGTGGCTGTAATTATGACCAAAATACACAGATTTTTGCTGTGTAATTCGCAAATGTATTATGAGAATCGTGAGTTTTAGTTTTTAGTTTAGTTTAGGCGGTTCGCCCTCCTGAGGTTTATGTGACCCCCGAGGTCTCCAGGAATTATTATATCTCTCAAGTTTTGCTATTTTCATTGCCCATTATGTTACTGAGGTTCAATATGACTTTCTTTAAGATTTGATTTACGCATACTTTCATTCCCTTTGTTTGATCAATCCTGAGTAATGAGATGGTCTTATGTTAATGAAGTTTGCACAGCTGGTGAATATAGTGATCCTCGCTCCTTTGTAATCACCCTGAGTAAATGATGTACCGTCCTTAATGTTAGTCTCCTCGTGGGCTTCCAAAGCCTCCCAGTATTCTCCCTTAGCGTCAACCCTCCCGTTCCCATGCACGATTTCCCTGATCTCGGCGCTTGCCTGCGTCGCCACGGCCTCAACCTTTTGCTCCTGACGCACCTGGTCCCCGCGCCCAAACGGATGGATAGTTAGCAATCCCTAGGGTGATGCGTCTACGTGGTCACCTTTGGACTAGTGACGGTGGTGCCCAGTAGTAGTCGGGAGCATGCCCTAGCAACATAGCAACATTTTATTCGTAAATAAATGTGCAACAATTTTTAGTCATGAAATAAATAATGAGAGCTTGCGCCATGTCAGTGTGAGGAGAAATTAAGATTTAGAAAAAAATCACATAAATTTAGTATTCACCGAGTTCTCCTCGGTCCTCTACATTTCTAAATCGATCCCCTAAATTCACAGATGATATTATTTTTAAACGAGATTTTTCTAAACTATTATGAAATGCGTTTTAAAGTGTACTTCGAACGTGATAAAGCTGGTGGACAATTTGTTGTTGCTTAAAAATAATACAAATTGCATTTATGACATTTATGAAATGTAACTGTTACTTTTTAATATATTAATGCATATTTGTGAGGTTTAATCATTTAATAAGTATGGCGGCGCTTGGCTGCTTCTTTCTAAAACAGAAAATTGTTGTGCTATTAAAGATAAGAATTTAAGCAATAAATTTTAATTAAAAATACCTCATAATGTGATTTATGTGTGATTTTAAGCCATTATGTAACGTTAAAAATATTTTGAAGTTACACTGATGCACACCAACATAGAAATTGTCTCGTACAGTCTAATCGTCTTCTTTTTGTAGCTCTTAAATCTTCATTAGATTCTTCTGTGAGTATCATCGAAAAGAGATTTAATCTGCGAATCATAGCTGCTATCGTAAATATTTTCCATATTTTCTTAGCATTAAAAATTCATTATATTCAAGAGATAATATAAACATTATTATCGCAACACTTTTGAAAACTACTGGATTATTTTTCCTTGGACAACGCTAAGCGGAAGAAGATTATGAGCGAAATATTTCACTCCATTACTGTAACTGCTCTTGATATTTCGCATTGGCCCCATTAATGATAACCTCCATACCATGCCTAGGTCTCGATGCGGGCTTCATAATAATTTAATGTTTCAGATATCCCTGAAATGAATATTTAGGTTAAGTCCTAGAATATGACATTACGACCCATGCGTGTGGCAATCATTAACATAACTTAGACCATCTTGAAACATAAACCACAGGTCCTGCGCTAACACAAGTATAAAATTTGCAAAATCAGTAGCTTTTTTGGATATGGAACTGTCATACTCATGAGAAATCTTATTTTTATGACAATGACGGCAATTTCTAGAAAGTCCTGAATGGGCTAGATAGATTCGAGGCATCCAACACACACACTCTCACACACACACGCCCTCTCTCACACACACAAACTCATACAAAACGCCCCCTCTCTCTATCACTATCTCACACACCCCCCCACCTCGCACACCCCTCCCCCTCGCACACACGCACGCACACGCGCGAGCTCATACACGTGCCCTCGAGCTTGCGCTCTGGCACTTAAAAAAAAGAAGCGCCCAATTTTCAAGTTTCTTTCTTTTAGAAGTATTAACATGTCCTTGGATTTTCTTTGTATTTATTTATTGTAGACTTCCATTTCTGCCTGTTATTACCACTCCATCATTTTCTGGAGTTCCTTTTTCCTTCTTGGCAGAAGCAGTTGATCATTAACATGTTTTACTGTTCTAATAATCTTTTTCCAGTATTGAATTCTCCTGTGCCTTCTAGCGCTTCTTCCATTAACCTTTTTCCATATATGCATGTATATTAAATGTGATTGGCGATAGGCAACAACCTTGTCTTACTCCTCTCTCTATATTTACTCCGCTGGTATCAGTTTCTTCAATCTCACCTTCGAAACTTTATTCACGTACATATTCCTGATTAGTCTCCTGCATTTCCAATCTACACCTATATCCTTTAATATCATCATCAGCATATCCCAATTAACTCCATCAAAGATCTTCTGAGAGTGGGCGAAACATACAAAGAAATTTTGGCTGCACTCTAATTCCCTGTCTGATGTGATTCTCATTATTGCGACAGCATCTCTTGCTCCTTCTTTTCTTAAACCGAATTGATCATTTCTTCGGCCTTTTCTTAGTCGTTTTGTGAGAATTCTTGTGATGATCTTCGACACGTGCGATAGTAGACTTATCGGTCTGTGTTCTTTACAAAGTATTACCTTCTGCATCATATGTTATACTTCGAATTTTCTCGAATGTTTATCTCCGAAACTATAGGTTGTAAGATCTCGATGACATTTTTGTCGTAAATGTTGTCCTCTCTCCGAATAAAGTAGTTAATCGGTATCTTATAGATCATATAAGAGGTAGGGAGAGAAAAATATGGTATATAATTGTTGCTTGACGGATGCCATTTAACGATAAGAGTATAAGTTTCTTTATGTGGAAGTTCAAAATGACGGATGCAGTTAAAAATTACAACTCATCGATAATTTTTCACAAGGATCTCCCATACTTCATTTAATTAAATTCTCTCAAGAGGTTCAGGAGATGAAAATCAAGACGGGCGGACGGACGAGACGTGCCCATAAGGCGTTCCGCTACTACCGCTTCGCTGATAAGAACGTCTAAAAATGAAAGCTGCTAACTTTTCCTGTCTGGTTTCCTGTGTTGCGACCTAATAGTGTTGTACTATACATGCAGATGGCATGTGCTCGCCGCTGTTTAGCGAAATTTTTTAAGCTATTCAACGGCAAATACTTGTATTTTTCCACTTTTGACTAATCAATTTCTACCGAAAGTTCTATATACTTAATTTTGTATGAATTCTTTTTCTACACCTCTCCACAATTACCGTTCCTCATAAGATATGCAGTGATGGGACATGTCGGGTCATTATCAAATTTCTATCTCGGAAACTATAGGTCGTAGACTTTTTTCTAGGAAATGTCCGTTATCTCAGTAAATTGTATAATCGATACCCTACAGATAATATAAGGGCTAGGGAAAGCAAAATATGGTTTTTATGTTGTTGATTTTTGAGTAAAATTAAGATAATTGCCGAAGTCGTTTTCGTAGAAACTAATACAAACAATTTTACTATTAAGTATTAACAGAAACTACAAATTATAAAATAGTTTGACCAGTAAAGGACAATTACAAAGTATGTACTTAACTTACAAGGTGTTTATCTTGATTTACCCACAACAGTAAATAATAATAGACCACTTTAGAAAACGATTAAAAATTGTTATCAATAATTAGTTTTACCCGTCATGTTGATTTGGATTTTTTTAAATGTACGTACATTTTAAAAGGCTTTGTTTATTAGCAACATTGTTATATAATATACGTACATTATAATTAGTCTTGGTAGAATTCGACGTTTATTTTTTCTGAAAATCGAGGATTTAAATCGACGTTTATTTTTTCGAGAGATTTTCGACGAATATCGACGCTTAAAATTGGTACTTCTAAAGGCTTCGTAGTTTTCGACGTTTATTTTTTATAAAAATCGGCGACAAATATCGACGTTTACTTTAATACATTTTACTAGACTTGGTTGTTTTTGACGTTAATATTTCTTAAAAAGTGACAAATACTGTTGTTTATTTTTCCTAAAAATCAACGACGTACATCAACATACATTTAATTGGTCATTTTAGTTTTCGACGTTTATATTTTGGCTATAATAATCCAAGAGTTTGATTAGCTGGAAACACACAAACATCGACGTTTATATTTCTTAAAAAGCTATCATTATATATCGACGTTTCTTACAGAGGATATAACATACATGTAATATATAGGAGGATACTAATGTTTAGGCACTTCCAGATGAGCTGGAGATTCGAAATTTTTTTTAGGTAGGATATTGTGCAAAACCGACTACAAAAAAGGAAAATTGTGAAAAAGTGCAACAATGCGGCCGATGGAAAACGTATAATATTCATTAAATTGCAAAATTAGCAATTGTTTTTCTCCATTATGTTTCCATAAGGAAAAAAAGGAATTTGGTCCCTATGAGAAATCGTTTGAATTAAAGAAATATTTCCCATGATGAAATATCTCTCTAAAAAGTTAGTGTTTTTTCAAGGTGAGATGAAATGCTTGCAGTATGCAAGCACCTTCTACTAGTATCTAATATCGACGTTTATTTCAATACATTTCATCAATTTTTATCTAGAAAAGTGTTATAAATTGAATTCCTTCTAATTAAATTTAACTATTAGTGTAAAAATAAATACAAGGCTTCTTTTATGCTGCTTTGTTTGTTGTTATCTATAGTTTGGCGAATGCGTTGTTGTTGACTTCGGCCATCAACCTGAAGCAGTTAATTTTTCGCAATAAATCAGAAAGTATATTCCACTCGTTAATTCACAAAATCGTGATCATTAGTGAGAAATTAATATGACGTGTGTATAATGCACAAACTAATGTATGAATGAATATTTTGATGAAAAATATATCATCTTGTTGAGTAATAAACGAATATGAGTGCGGAAAAAATCCCCGAGTGCGTATATGGTACGATGCTCTTTCGACAGCAATGCAAAAGATACTAAGCACGGGAGACACTCTCTCAGATGGATTGTATACATTTTCTGACAGGGTGCTTTTTTGAAATGCCATAAGGCCATCTGACGATCAGTACTCATTTTTCAGTCCTGGGATACCTTTCATTTCGCCTCTTGTAGGAGGTCGGCAGATAATGTCGCGCAGAGGACGCAATAGACGTCTCCCGACTTTTCGGCAAATGGCGTATAAAGTGCGTATGTATTACCGGGTCTGGCCGAGGATAAAGAAAGACCGCAATAAACCGATCATAATATTTTGTCCTTTACCTTTTGATCCCACGGCTGCCCAGTATGTGCTCTTAAGATAGTGGCATAAGCGACATTAGAAAGCAAATTCCGAATGCTGTGTGGCCGTTTGCTATGACAAATACAGACTGTCTGTACCGTTTTGGATGTTTGGTGGTTAAATATGTTATGTTTGAGACGGAATAACAAAGTTTTAAAATCATGACGCATAAATTCCGTAGAAAATGTAGTGGTGAAAATCGACACTTATCGAAGACAATTCATTTTCGTCAAATTAAATTTTTTTTAAATTCGATGTTTATCGACGTTCATCGATTTAAATCGAATCCTACCAAGTCTAATTATAATGTAATGAATGTGATAACGTATCTAATAGTGCCATATTTGTGAGCATTTATTGAGGAACAACAAATTTGATGATAATTAGAGTTTTGGATTCCCGGCGATATTTTCTTTCCCGGGAAACAGGAATCAGATTTTCAAATATTCCGGGAATCCCGGGAACCCGGGAATAAGAATGATTTCGCATTTTTAATATTTAATACACCATTTTTCATTTAAACATGATATTTATTATTGATACAGCGTAAATACATAAGTCTTTAATAAATCCCAGTGGCATGTGATACATTATTTCCGAAAAGTTGTTAGCAGATTCAATATTCAGACGCACTTTGACTTGCGCAACCGATCTTTCCTCGATGTTGACGATGTGGAGAAAGCAAGAGACCAACAACTAATGTATCCTATATTGCAATTCCCTCAAAGTTAAAATTGAGGGTAGAAAATGTATGAAAGAGGTTTAAAAACAATCTAAAGTCTATAAGAGCCTTCTTATATCCCTTTGTGGCTCCCTCTGACACGCTATAAAAATGCAAATAACTCTATAAAGGATCGAAATATTTTTTAAATTTGGCAGGAATGCTCGATTTACATATTTTAAGGTGATGACGAAAAAAATCAAATAAGTCCTGAATTCGACTCCAAGGAAGACGTTTCCAGTTCTCATTAAATAACACGTAAACATCGACTATTCGATGTGCAGGCTTTTATTCTTTTTGGGATCTAAATTAGAAGGTACAGTAAAACCCACAAATTCGCGGGGGTTTATGTTCCAGAAAACACCGAGAATTTGGAATTCGCGAAAATGGAAGCAAAGGCCTTATGAGAAAATGGGGGTTAGGTTCTCGGCTGTCCATTATTTCATTATTTTGACCGCAATAATTGATGAAATGGCAGGCTAAAAGTGGTTTAGAACAAATATAATATGGCACTTAAATCTGCCGTAGCCCTACAGCAAGTTTTCCGAGATAATTTCGCGTAAACCATGATTAGCAATGAATATACCGAAAAAATATTTATTGAATCACGTAAAAGGCAAAAAATAAGCATGCATTAAATTTGGCGTGCGCTACAAAACGAATCCCATGCCGGGCGTAGCGTTACGCTCAGCATAATCATACCTTAAAAAGTTAAAATGAAGATGTTGAAGCCATCTGCGAAAAATCCAGTGATGACGAGGAAAGCGGCGACGATGATGATGGTTGATGGTGAAGGTATTTTTCTAATTCTTTGACAAAATGCTTGATAAACCATTCTAAAAACAGTGCACTTGTAACCCAGGCTTTTTGGTTAGCTCTCGAAAACACCGGTAGACCGCATTCAGTGCTTTTCTCCTTCAATGTTCGAGGGTGTAAAGCCCGGTATACAATCATGGGTTTCATCATGGAGTTCGAGACTTGAAACAACGAACGCCTGAAAGAACGAAAGTTTGTTTTCCTGCCATCGATTTCTGAATACGCGTCGAATCGATCAACAGATCAGTTTTTAATGCGAGAATTCGACGAATTCTTAGTGATTTTCGTTGTTGCCGGTTTCGTGTAATTGGATACCATTGATTTAGATAATAGCTTCACGTCTCATCTCTTCACGTAGTTTCATAAAAAAACTTTACCGTTCAATATATATATAATTAATTTGGTCAGATGTTTTGTTATTAGGGGAGGTGGGATGGGGAAAGAAAGAAGAATAGGAGGGGAAAGTAGTTCACTTCAGTGCCTAGTTTCAGATTAATGCAACCATTACTTTTGGACCTTTTTTTACTAACGACATTCACGGGCGCGAGAAGAAGTCATTTTGACATTGTATTAGCGTTCCATTAAAATTGAATTAATAGCAAGAAACGCAAACTAATCCTTAATCTCAAACTTCTAGTAATTCAGTTACTAAATTCATCAGAAATTCTATTGGTACAACATGTATAAAATAAAATAAAAATTGTTTTTATAATTTAACATTTGGGGTTGAAATTCGGAGGAACATGAAAAAATACCAGCTATGAAGTCAATTCTGGAAAAGCTTGACTCGGCACAATATTCAAACAAACAATTCCAGGGAATCATTAAAATTTTCCCGAGAATCGTGAATAAGAAATATCAAGTAAATTCCCGGTTCCAAAACTCTAATGATAACCTATTTAAGCAAGAAGCAGTGCTGTAAGTAGTTCAAAACTGGGATCGATTTACACATTTTTTGGGATGGAAGAACGTAAGAGTATGTAGCACATATTAACGTAATAGAATTTATTAACTCACGCATACCCGTCATATTTGACTGTAAATTACGCTAGTATGACAAAATTTTGAGCATTAATTGCAAGGGACTGTTTATAATACGAGTTGACGTTCATTGTTCATGCGAAACACTACTAATGCAAGAGGTCATTATTGTATCTGGACTGTACTTTTACTTCTCGAAAATGATTTAGCCATGTTCTATAAAATTCACGTTTTATCTTGATGTTTCTCCCTCGTAATGCTGTTATTCTGTCTGGAACCTTAGTAATTCCATTTACGAAACAATTTATGTATGTTGATGTCGACGGTATATCAGATATGCACGTATCTCTTCTTCGTTCAACCGAAATTTCTTTCTCCCTAAATACAGTAATGCAAATATAAAGAGAAGAACGACACAAGCAAAAATCAGATACATTTGTACAGGTTTGTCAAAAACCACACATCCCACGTCATGCAAGTATTCTCAGTCAGATGTTCCCTGAGGAGATGGTGTTGTTGGAGAAAAACAAATCCCTTTAGACATATATGTATATATTAAGTGTATAAATAGATTTCGTTCTTCTTCGATCATGTTTCTGTGAGTGAGTGAGCGTCCGAATAGGCTAGTTTTAAGCAACTTTGAATATCCATCCACGTTCCAGAAGTCTACATTAGTAACACCTGTGACATCCTAAGGCGCGTTTGTCATCACTTTATTTGTCGGAGAAATTCTTGGATCTTGAATTTATTTGGTGGAAAAAAGATTCAATTAGAAATAACAAAATGAAGGACTCACGCCTGATTATCAGGTTACAGTGCAACTCAGAAATTTAACTCTTTCACTCTGGAATTTTCTATGTCACTTGACAACTGTTTGGACACTTACCATACGCTGACTTTGCTGACTCTCGATTTATATTAGGGTTTAAGCATATACTATGATCATTGTTATTATTTTCTGATCACAGTTCATACAGAAATTCCTCTGTTTCTACGCATTAGCTCATCATCCTGAGCAGCCGTCCAGTTATAGACGCCATTGCTAGTTGTGTTTCACGACCGTTCTTAAACATAAAACGCCTTGATTGACAGATTCCTCTGTGTTTTCTGTCTTTTATGAATTTTAATGCCTTTACTTATTCGTTGCAAATAAATTTAAATAGCAGTTGTCCGTCGATAAATCGACTAGTTGGTTAGATTAAATATTGTCTTGGTAGTTAGCCTTCTGTCATATTACAATGAAGATAAGCGACTGCAAGATTTATTTCCTTCTACTAATGCCTGCTAGGAGCGCCACGTTATTTCCTATAGCGTCTAATGTCCGCTAGCAGCGCCACCTTGACATCAAGTACTACTACAACTGAACCTCAACTTACAACTACGTCGATCAGAGCTTAGCCGGTCACAAAAAAATCAATATCTCGTCAACGGTTTGACCGATTTCAATTTTATTATTATTCTGTAAATATGCAGTTCAAGACGATTTATTTGATGCATGACATGTTAAGGTGGCTCTTACCGTTGCTTTAAAAACCTCATTTTTTTACGCCAGTAATATATATATATATATATATATATATATATATATATATATATATATATATATCGAGTGTTTTGAGATACGAGCCGCCGAGCGAGCGATATTTTGCTTTGAGATGAGAGCAAGATTTGAGATACGAGGAATCGCACATTACACCGCTGCACACGACCCCAACATGCGGGGCGCATGTTGGTGTCGTGTGCAGCGTCTAACAGTTTCTCCCACCTCAGACTAGACCTCAGTCTGTGTGCTTGTTTCCCTCGTTTTCGAAGCATTTTTGATAAGTTGGGTTCGCGTTTTTTGCTTTTTGTACATTTACAAAACATTATCACATTTATTTTTATAACCATGGGTCCGAAGAAGAAGATGATGTCTATTGAATTAAAGCGTGAAATCATAGAAAAACATGAGCAAGGTGTGCGAGTAATTGACTTGGCGAGGATGTACGGGCGTAGCACATCAATGATATGTACTGTGCTTAAACAGAAGGAGTTGATAAAGGGAATAACGCTAGCTAAGGGCGTTACAATAATTTCTAAGCTCCGGACCTCTCTCCATGAAAAGATGGAGAAACTACTGATGGTGTGGGTGACAGAGAAGCAGCTTCAAGGAGGAACCTTAACACAAAGCATCATATGTGAGAAGGCACGAGCGATTTACGGTGATTTGCTGAAGCAGATCCCACACACTTCCACAAACGAGGAATCGGAAGACTCGTTTAAAGCCAGTCGGGGCTGGTTTGACAACTTTAGGAAAAGGACCGGCATTCACTCCGTCGTCAGGCATGGTGAGGCAGCAAGTTCGGATGTGAAGGCAGCTGAGGTTTACATCAAAACGTTTTCCGAACTGATAGAAGCCAAAGGATACATCCCCCAGCAAGTCTTCAACTGTGACGAGACAGGGCTTTTCTGGAAAAGGATGCCGAATAGGACTTACATAACGGCAGAGGAGAAGACGATGACAGGTCACAAACCCATTAAGGATAGATTAACTCTAGCACTTTGCGCCAATGCGAGTGGCGACTGCAAAATCAAGCCTCTGCTAGTATACCATTCGGAAAATCCCAGAGCCTTTAAGTCACATAAGATTTTAAAAGAAAAACTGCAAGTTATGTGGAGGGCAAATCCGAAGGCGTGGGTCACCAGGAAATTCTTTGTGGAGTGGATAAACCTGGTGTTTGGCCCTTCTGTTAAAAAATATCTACAGGAAAACAACCTACCCATGCAAGCCCTTCTCGTCCTCGACAATGCCCCTGCTCACCCACCAAATCTCGAAGATGATTTACTCGAAGAGTTCAAGTTTATAAAGGTTCTCTACCTACCACCCAACACCACTCCTATCCTGCAGCCCATGGATCAGCAGGTGATTTCTAATTTTAAGAAGTTGTACACCAAGCACATTTTTCGGCGCTGCTTTGAGGTGACGGAGAACACAAACCTTACCCTTCGAGAGTTCTGGAATGACCACTTTAACATCTTGATATGTCTAAGAATTATTGATCAGGCCTGGCTGGGTGTTACAACGAGGACCTTAACCTCTGCATGGAAGAAGCTGTGGCCTGAGGCTGTAGCTGAAAGGGCCTTCGAAGGATTGGAACCCGAAGTGTCAGTGGTAGAGGAGATTGTTTCTCTGGGAAAATCCATGGGTCTGGAGGTGGATGAGAGAGATGTGAACGAACTCGTCGAGGAACAGTCTCAGGAGCTGACAACCGAGGAGTTACACGATCTACATTCGCAGCAGCATACGGTGGTTCAACGAAAAATTAGTTTTGAAGAGGAGCCAGAGATGGAGGAGGTTATCTCTACAAGAGATATAAAGGAGATCTTGGGAATGTGGGAGAAAGTTGTAGAGTTCGTGGATAAAAATCACCCCGAAAAAGTTGCAACTGGTCGTGCATCGGAGTTGTTCAACGAAACTTGCCTAACACATTTCCGCAATATCCTGAAAGGAAGGAAGAAACAAACCTCCTTGGACAGTTTTTTTAAACGATCTGCAGGTGAAAATGAGCAAAGCGTGACGAAAAAAGCGAAGACCAGTGACGAAAATTAAGCGCTTCCGTAAGCACTCCACTTTTTCTTTTATTATGTTTTTATAGAATATGTATTTGTTATTTATAAATAAATGTTTCTTCTTGTAAATACATTTTTCTTATTCAAAAACACTTAACAAAAACGACTGAGGTGGTTTTTTGGGAGCTGGAACGGATTAATGGCATTTCAATTAATTTCAATGGGGAAAATTGCTTTGAGATACGAGCAATTTGACATACGAGCAAGGTTACGAAACAAATTAAACTCGTATGTCGAGGTACCACTGTATATATAAGCTCATTCGAATATCAGGCAACGGGCAAAGAAGAGAATCTGAACATAAGTATTGAAGGAAAGCCTTTAGAACAAGTTTCAGACTATAATACCTTGGAAGCATCATAACAAGAGAAGCAAAATGTACGGATGAGATCAGGACTAGAATAGGAAAAGCGGCTTTCAGAAGAAAGAAACACCTACTTAAGGGGAATATTAGGGGAAGATATCCGCAAGAAGTTGATAAAATTCTATGTATGGAGTATAGCATTGTACGGGGCAGAAACATGGACGCTAAGGAAAAATGACATCAAATACTTGGAAAGCCTTGAATTGTGGACTTGGAGGAGAATGCTTAAGATAAAATGGACAGATAGGATGAAAAACGATGAAGTGCTACGAAGAGTAGGAGAGAAGCGAATGATTATACAGACTATTAGAAAGAGGAAGGCAAACTGGGTGGAGCATTAGCTGAGGAGGGAGAGTATGATTAAAGACGTGTTAGAAGGAAAACTAGACGGAAAGGGGGAAAGAGGTAAAGACTTACATGTAGTTTACAATGTTCCTTTGTTTCAACAGGGGAACCGCTTGATGTATTTTGATGAAATTTGGTATTGGGGAATTGTGCTAAAGTTGGTCGACTGATTCCAATTTTGGTTAAAATCAGACAAACATGACGACCACTTTATTTGAAGACCTACATGTAGTTTACAATGTTCCTTTGTTTCAACTCGTGGACCGCTGGGCGTATTATGATGAGATTTGGTATTGGTGAGTTTTGTTAAAATTAATTGACCGATTCCAATTTTGGTTAAAATCGAACAATAATTACAACTACTTTACATGAAGATCTACCTGTATTTTACATTTGCTTCTCGTTAAATTCTCATCTGAGTGAGAAATATTGAGAACATTGTGAAATCTCAAAGAACGCATTTGGAAACTCTGTGCACTCCAACAAGGAGTACACCTTTCCAATCTTGTTAATATATGAAATCAATCGGGGAAAATTCTTATCTGCCACTGATTCGCTGTTTCAAAAGATTTTCTAGGTTACGCAGTTTTCATATTTTCCTAAAACTACTCTCCGATTATTTTTTAACGAAAAAGAAAAAATATTCTATGGGACTTACTCTGCAACCTTAACGAGCGGACGAGTTTACAGACGCAAACGCAATTAAATGTCTTTCATACAGCATTGAAATCGCCGATACAATATGAATAATAACATCGATGAATGTATAAAAAGCAATTGCTAAATTAAGACGAGTTTCGATCCCTCCAGACTTTATAACACAGATAAAATATTAACTTTCCTCTGGTGAGGTTTTGGTGGAATCAATTAAGCGCCTGATGAAGATTTCGATGGGCAGAAAGGTTTAAGCATCATGTAGAGATGGGCGAATTAAATTCAGAATTCTTTTTATCGATATTCAAAGTTGCAGAGGTGTAAGAGCCAAGAAACTAAATTAATAACCGAGTGATGCAATCAAGCGCCTTAAAACAAGCCAAGTTTTATCATTCTTAATGTTCCTGATTTATACAGGTAAAATGAAGGCGACCTCACGACTAAAATTTGCATTTTTATTAGCTTGATTGAAAATTATTAGGATTTTCTCGCCCAGTTTTGGGCATAAGGCCAAAGGATAACTGAACTATTGGATTCACTTCAAAAAGTGACCTCGATATTTCTTTCATAGAGATTGCTTTTATGTTCCAATTAATAATTACGTCATAAAGTATATATATATATATATATATATATATATATATATATATATATATATATTTATATTTATATATATATATATATATATATATATTCATATTGTGTGCCGTAAATACGTGCAGGTACACGTGCGCGTCTCTGCACCTGATCACGCACAGAGTGGTGCGTCTGTGCATATCTGGATGTTGGAATGTGCATGAATGCAGGATCGTAAGCTCGTGTATGTACTGTTGTATACATTTTTCCTATTTCAATAAAATATGAGGGGTATTCAAATTTGAGCTGAACTTTATTTTTTTAACATTATTACACAAGCTGCACAAATCTCAAACCTTGCTTATTTTTCAACATTATCTCCTTGCTTCTCAACACATTTTTCCATCGTTCGGGTAACTGGCGTATCCCTGCAGCGAAGAAATCTTTCGGTTGCCGGTGCAACCAGGTTAGCACCGCTTCCATCAATTCCTCATTTGAACTGAAGCATTTGCCTCCCAGGTCTGCTTTGAGTAGTCCAAACAGGTGAAAGTCGCATGGGGCCAAGTCTGGACTGCAAGTGGGATGCGGAAGTACTTCCCAGCCTAAGTCAACGAGAGCAGCAGTTGTCACCTGTGCGGAATGAGGACGACCCCTTTGGACAGCTGACAGTGTATTTTGGACTTGATGGCTGGCTTGACTTTCTTTGTGAGCAGATCGCTGTAATAAGGCACATTCACTGTTCTTTTTTCTAACAAAAAATCAATGAAAACAGGTCCCTCCGTGTCCCATTACTTTCCCCACAGAGCGCCGAGTCTTGAACTTCTTTGGTCGTGGCGAGGTTGAATGTCGTCATTTCATGCTGGCCAGCTTGCTTTCCAGGGTGTATTGGTGAACCCGTCTCATCTGAGGTCCCAATCAACGACAGGAACTCATCGCCATCAACTTCGTAGTGCTGACGAAGTTGTCTGCAAACTTCAACATGTCTTTCTTGCTGCTCATCCGAAAGTTGCTTTCGCACCCATCTTGAACTCACTTTCGCAAATTTAAGCTCGTTTTGGATAATGTTTTCAACACTTCCAACACTGATGTTCACTAATTCATCTAAATCACGTACAAATATGTGCCTATCCCTGCAAATGATGTCATAACTCTTTTAGTGTTGTGCGGGTTCACTGCCGTAGCAGAGCGCGCAGCGTGAGGAAAATTTGACACTAACTCACGACCATCGTTAAATGATTTGAACCATTCAAACACAGAGAAACGTAAAAGACATTCATCTTTAATCTATGCTTGAAGTCTGCAATGAATCTCAGCTGTATTTACATCTCCCTAGCATAAAAACTTGGTAATAATGCGCTGCGCAACAGAGTTCAGTACATCATTGGCTTTCATGTTGAATATGCTTGTCATTTGTTACTGCAAGTAATTGAATATTTCTGGTGCGGGTAGCCAACATACACACGCTAAAAACCCTACACGGCTGCCAATGTCGCTCTCCAATTATATTCAGAAAAAAATAAAGTCCAGGTCAAATTTGAACTGCCCTTGTACTAAACCACGTATTTGGATAACAAATAACAATAACAAAATAACTTTCATTCGGCGTTTGTTTATCTCATTTAGCTGATTCGCAATGTTTCCGTTTTAATTTTTTTAATACTCTTCAACGTAAGGGGCTATTTGTTCAAATTTCTATGGAGAAATCTTAGATATTTAAAATTATATAAACGACCACCTTGCTCCAAAACTTATTACAAAACAAATTGTGGTTACACGTGGTACTTTTATAATAGCGCGAAATATAAATAGAAGTTCAAACAATTGAAAGCCTCAGCCTTGTAAATTTTCGAGGTCAACTTTTTGGCATGCTATTTATATTCGCCTGCCCTCATCCCCCAATTCCATGCCTTTTTATCTCGTATCTCTCCCCACCCATCACGGAGAGAACTGTTTCCCCTATCTTCGCGGGATTTTGCTTGTGAAAGCATTGCATTGCGAAACAGACGCAGCTTCTGTTGATTTTTACCAACGTCACGAGCGTCTACATGTACTTTTCATGTTAAAATCTATACATAATTAAGCAATTATTAATTAATTATTTATTATTAATTGATTCTTTATAATTAATGGTAGTTGTCAGCTTCCATGTCCATGTATATAGCTTCTGATTGACCTTATTTCTGACGCATTTATTGGAAGCAATTCCTCCCAATATTAAGAATGCATCTGCGCAGAGATAATTGCGTCGATTAAGCAACGACTAACGCTTAGCTGATTTCACCACTTAAATTTAAATGACTGTCCGCGTGAGATGCAAATAATAGGTTAGTTTTACCAGCTAGATTTCGTCCGTGAAGTGTGTAATGAAAAAATTAATAATCCTCATTTCGAAAAAAATTAAAACTATTGCTACAAACAGAAGACTGAGATTCCGATGTGCTTAACAGGCGAATAAACTATAATTTCCGAAAGTACTATTTTTACATGATTACTGAGTTTTTGATGCTTGAGTTTTGGATTCGCCTGCATTTCAATTCATTAGAGCGGAGGTATGGTGCACTGGCGACCCCTGCCACATGCTTTCGGCGGCTAGCAGGGCAATAAGGTAAATGCAAATGAAAACCTCCGCGGGTTAAGAAAACGGAAGATTTACGGAAAACCTTTCTTTGAATTTTCCCTTTCTCAACTAGTATTAAAAAACAATAGAAAATATCGATATTTGTGACTTTTGTTTTAATATTATTTTAAAGAGCTTTATGTAATTTGTCCATTTCAATTTATTTTCCTTTACGCGAATATTAATTATCAAAAATGGCGACGTACCGAATGACATGGAATGATCACACAGCAAACAAATCCTCAAGCGCCATAACGTATAACTTCCGTCGACATTAACAGAGTACACATAGAGATAGGATAAAACAGAAATATCTTAAAATTAAAACAAATGACAAATTATGTTCGCTCTAATATACACTTTCCGTTGATGCCTCAAGATAAAAAAATTTCGAAAATTGATTTTCGTGCCAATTTAAGATTTCCGCCGACCCTTGACTTTTAATACGTCGTGACCAAAACGAAGACTAACCGACGCAATCATTTCATGTCATATAAATAACCTTCCCACTTTATGTAACTGAGCGAATCTCTTGGCAAAGCTTGTTATTCGATAAGTATTTTCCAAAACACAGCAAAAGCGAAGGACGCTCTCTTAGCAGTGGTTTTATTTCCGCAAAAGTACACGTTTTTCTTTCATCGGGTTATCGCCGATGATTGCGAACCAGGCGCCATATCAAGAAAATTCATGCTGGTGACAGCAGTTTTATAGACAAAATATCTCTTTTTGCTCGCACACACTTTGGCTTTTCTCGCAAGGTCATGTGAAATACAAACATCTAATTAATCAACGTTAGAGCTGCACGTCGTGTCGAAAGATTCGTCTTCGTTGAGAGTGAGAGAGAGAAAAGTATGTACTCGATCTCTTGAATCGAGCTCGAAGTTCGATTTTGCAACGTAAAAAGTAGGCAGCAAACACTGGTGGTTGGGAAGTATAAATGAGCTCCTAAACAGAATTGTTTGTTTAGTCATAAAAAATCAATTTTTTGGGTGTCTTATCCACATATACTTGTTCAATTATCTCGGCTGATGTGACGACATAGAAAGTTTACGATTTGAGCAAAAATTGAAGTTCATTTTTTTGGCGTTTCATGAATGAATACAGGATCGTGGCTGGGATGGCGCAGACCCACTGGCTAGATTTTTCACATTCAATCTCTTGCGAGGCCCCATAAAGCGCGGGACCCCTCGCGCCTGATTTCCTGGCGATACGCTACTGCATGAATACCCTGTATTAATATTCCTGATATTTTTCCGCTCGATTTTTCAAAGGTCACCATGACCATCTACTGATTGATTGATCTTTAACTAGCTCCTTTATCTTGGTGAAAATTACTTACCGGAATTTAATCTATGAAAGATAAATCCGTTTAGAAATAATTTCTTTTAATCCTTAATCATCAAATTTTGGTGTGCACATTTTAATTGCTCACCTTTAATTGCATTAGGATAATAAAAGGTGTGGTATAACTAATTTTAATGAATATTTTACATTTTAAAAAAGATACGTTTTAAAAATTTTATTTGAAAACGAGCATTTAAATTGAACATATCTCGTATAAGAGTGTAATTCAGACATCCTACGGTGTCTTGTCAACGATTAATTCCTTCCTTTAGGCCATTATTTATAACCAGAGTTTACTAACTATACTTCATATATTAAGTAGTTGTACGAGCTATCTCGATGTTAGATGCTGAGGATTGTAGAAACTAATATTTCACAAAAAATATAAACTAAAATTTTAGCTACGGCCTTCCTTAATCGTGAAATCATAGATGAATTTTCTATAACTAACAAATATAATAGCGTCCATCATCCAGCTAATTTGGAATGGCTGTCATCAACGAATAAAACGTTACTAAGGCGTCTACCACGAACGTTACCTCAAAAATAATTCATGGTCGATCCCAAAACCGATATCAAGAACTGCGAATCACCTTTCAAAGTGTGGCACGTTTTATTATTGCCCCGGAAGGGAGGTGTATAAATATCTCCACACCTCTTCCTCTCTTACTGAAACCCTTCCCGGCTTAATCAATTCGACGCTCAAATGATCAGGTTTACAGGAAAGTGGATGGATAGATTGAAAGGGAGAGATAGAGCAAATTCGGATGAGATAGTGAGACAAGGATAGTGGATCAATGATTACTCGCAAAAAAAGAAGATTTTGGGAGGCAACTGGAGAACGGGACTAGATGTAGATAGGTTGGAACGGTGCAGAATGGAATTGGGTGCGAGCAGGGCTGAAGGAATTAGATTGATTACCGTCGCAATTCTCGTCTCTATCTCCCATTCCCCTCCCGTCCCCCTCCCGCCCCCCTCCCATCCCCCTCCCATCCCCCTCTCTCTCTTTATCTCACTTCCCATAAATCTCGGCCCTTTCGGATGAGACGTCGCTTTCGATTGCCCTTTAAGCATTGTTAACCCGCGAATTCAATGCGTATCGGATGTATTCGTAAAATAAGAGGAAATGGTATATCCTATTCCGGTCAATAGTGGTCATTTCCCCTATTATACGATATATTAGCTTTAACCGTTTGCAAGTATGTGGTGAAGTGCTAAATGTACAACATTAAAAATATTATTCTACGTCGATTTCGCAACACCAGGAAATTGATGGTTTTATGCTGCAAGGCATCACAAAGATTTTATGTACTGATTTCGTATATCTTTCGAGTAAGATTTTCCGATTATTTATTTCATTCAAAAAATTCAAAATAAATTAAATATCTAACTTTATGACTTTTATACAAAAAATAGTGCAACGATAAAAAAGAACCTTTTTATAGCTAATGGAATACCTTACACCATTATTGTTTTACTAATTTTATTGAAATTGCTTTGCCGTATTACCTGTCATGAAGTTTACTGCTTCATACAAATAAATTGTAGAGCTTATTTTGGAACTGTGGCAGAAGAAAATGGTTAAATATCGCCTAGTACTTTTGCCTTTTATACGAGTCATCGGACATATAGTTAACTTATCCTTCCAACACAATTTCTCAATATAAACTCTTGTAAAATCACCATCGTTCAAAAATAAACTTGTTCTAAGAATGTTTACATTTGAATATTTTATCAAATTTTATTCCAAAATGCTAATTTATTCGATATGTTAATCAGTAAGTCACATATTCATTACACCATCAAAATTTCCATATTTAAATTTATGCCTATATAAAATTTACCCTAACATTCCCTCGGCAATATATAACAAGTTAGGAAAGTATGCATTGTATCACAAATAGGCACGTTTCGTGCGACGAAGTATTTGAAATTAAACAAACGAGCGCACATTATAAAACAGCTAAATCCTACGGCCCGATTGTCTCTCCCTCTCTACTAAAATTGTCTTTTCCCCTAAGTCGATGCATTAATAAAGGTATTTACTTAATTTTAATGACTAAGTACTGAAAAACCATCTATCAGAAATTATGCCAGGGAAATATTAAATTTTTATTTACTGATTTATTTTATAATCGGCTGTAATTAGTCAAGCAATGGAGAATTATTTTAAACATACCTCACTTGAGTTAAGTAATTGTAATATTTACAGTTATGTTCGTTTCTTCGTCGTATATAATCCATATGTAAGGAAATTAAACGTATTTTTTTAATCATAGCAGATCTTATTTACTTCTACGAAAAAATGTACTTGAAAAGAAATATTTAATTTGTTCGATTCTACAACTTTTGTTTGAAGATTTTTTCGGTATGGCTAATATTTTGCGAGATATAAGGAAAAGTTTGGTTTCTGTTTTCAGTAAAGTGGCACCCCTGATTGAATTTTATTTCATTTTCTTGTCGTATTTTCCCATAAGTCCTAAATACCATATTTCATGAAACTCCGTTCTGTAGAAGCCGAGAAAACGAAGCGCAACTTATATCATTTAACTCAGTGGCAATTACGTATTATTAATCGACTTATGCATTCTCAGTTTTTATTTTCGAGATTATGCTGTGTAGGATAACACGTAATTTAAATCCAAGCCTAAAACCGAAACTTCACGAGACTAAGGTGATAAGCTCAAAAAGTACATCGCTTGAAGGAAACAGTCCCTCCTTTATGGCTACAAAATCACGCAACCTTCCGTAACGCCATTCATTCATGCCTCTCTGAAAAGAACAAATCTTAATAAAAATGAGTGCTCTCAAAAAATACGAATAACTACTGATATCAGAAAGGAAAGATAACAAAGTTGAGAATTTAAGGATATTTACGGTAATTATATTTTTTATAATGCGGAAATTTTTCTTCTGTCATAATTAAACACGCCGTATCGATTCGCCTCAAAAATCCCCTCGTTTCTTAGCAGCGGCGGATTTTTTTACTTGTCATTTCCGCAGTAATTTGGGAAATTAACATTTAGGCCCTTTATTATACCGATAAACCTGACGTTTTACTTTTGTTTTGATAATAATACGGCTTTCCCTGATAACTGAGCGCCTCCAGGGTAGCAGTCGAATGTCTCGCGGAAGATTGTAAATAAAAAAATATTCAAATTTTCTCATAACTCAAAAGGTAGGAAAAGTGAGTTACTCAGATCGGCTGCATAAACCACACGCCAAGTCGATAAAATGTGAGTTTGAAACAAGCTCCGCGAAGAAGAAATACGCTTTCGAATGTATTATTTATTTATCAGAAAAACCATGGCTATTCACAATTCAAGACTTGCGTCCATTAAATTTGTGCAAATCACGAGAGACGTGAAACACCCAATTCAAGGAAGGAGTAATGACCTTTGCCTATGACGAAAGTATATTATCGCTGGACGTGCAGGGCCTGTTCCATGTTGCGTAATAACGTGCCCGCCTTGAGATCTGATCGCAAATCGTGGGGAAGTTAGGTCGTACTATACGTGAATAGGCCGCTACCCCTTTGGAACACGTCACGGTTCAATCATCCAACACGGCCCATTGCCCTCCGATAGCAAGCAGGGTAAATCCATATTTCTGTCCGTCAGCTCGGGAGTCGGGAAGAAAAATAATGGTTTAAGCAGCTTAAAATGTCTCAGATAGTAACATAATGTTTACATATAGTATGTGATATCCAACCAGGATAATACACTAGGATTTTTAAATCGGATATCTGGGTTGTTTTTTATAATGTTTGGAATTAATAAGAAACAAAGGTATTGAAATGACTTAATATGCATGTGGGCATAAATCTGAAATTGAATTTTGAACTTTGAGAAGGAGAAAAAAATCCTGTACTTGACCGGGAATCGAACCCAGGTCTTCACCATAAATACCCCAATTCGAGAAAGGAGAATCATGCTGGCTTGATAGCTTAGATGGTTAAAGCACCTATCCGGCAAATAGGGAGACCCGGGTTCGGTTCCCGTTCAAGTACAGGATTTTTTCTCCTTCTTAAAGTTCAAAATTCAAGTTTGGAATTAAATTTAAGGTTCTCGTTATGCTGATTCTGTCGGTAAAATACTAGAGGTTTTAAATCGTTAACAATTAAATTTATTAATATTTTGTCACAACTTTAAGTAGCGTAAAGTATACTAATTATTATTCTCCGATAATTCCCATCATTTTTTATATAATTTACATGTATGTAGATGGAATTTAAAATCATGAAGGATTAAATTTACTTCTATTCAATTCACTTACTCTTGACCTGTAAGTACACCTCATTTGATTTCCAGGACCATTCTATCATCACAGGAGCGAGTGCTTCTACGTAATATAGCTTTAAATTTAGCAGATAACATAACTTCTCTTCATCATCTCGCGAATAGCTCTTTCAAAGTGATCTCTCAAAATTCATTTCATATTCTGACAAATTTAGACAAATATTGATTAATGTCTCACCTTTTCCTGGGAGGTGTAATACATTACTTCGTTGAGAGATTACTTTTGAGGAAACGTATCTGGCTACATCAATTTGCATGACTGATCAGAGGGCGCGTCCCAAATTCACTTCCCGGTGCATCTTGCGCTGGGCAAAAGCGACAGAGGAAACTTATGTATGACGAGGGAAAATAAAGACTCGTTTTCTCATCTTATTACGTACGATGGGTTTTTTGAGACGCATTTCAAAGAAACGACGGTTCCTCTTATCTGAGTCGTAGAAGACGGAAAAACTCGATGAAGGATGATTGTTTCTTTATAGCGCGAATGGATTTTTTAAGAGCGTATAAAAAATAATTCTGAATTTGATAGCTTAAACATTAAAGTAGAATTTTAAAAGTTATGTTTCACCTCATAACTTCTTTCACCATTAATTTGCTGCTTTGTTTTTCTGTAATTAGAACGTTTTTACAACTAAAATATTATCACAAATTAACCACTAAAATTGAAATTCCAAAAATAAGCAACTAATTATTAAATGTTATTACTTATCTTAATCTCCGTTGGGCATAAAACTTTTATGAAAAACCATGGTTTTTCATAACCTTGTTATGGCTATTGAAGTTATCTTAAATAATTGTTATATTTTTCAATGTTTACCCTTAAGTGCTTATTAATTAACTTTGTTTTTTGTAATAAGACGAGCTCGATAATTTTCTATTGAACTAAAATTTAAAATTAACAAATTTAAAAGACTACACTACAGATTTTACATGAGTATAATAACAATATCAGCATGTATTAAGATATAAAAAATAAACGGTCAGAGGTATCAATCTTACATTTAAAATATATTATATATTACGGTCTTCGTAGGTATATATCCTTCAAAAAAATGAGTCATTCAATCTGTAACTAAAAGAAGAAGCACGCGGATTCTTTTTTAAATCAAACTATACTGTAATTCATTGAATTTGACTGGAAGAATATACAGTGAATGTCGGCCTAAAATAGCAAATCTGAATATATGATACATTAAGAGACTTTAACAATAAATGTGTAAGGCATATTTTACAATTCTTCTATTTTGCGAGTCACTCCTATAAGTATATTTTGAAATTGTAAGTTAACTTTCATTCTATATTTTCTTTAAGATGAATTAATATTTAAACTTCCTTTCTTAGCTAAAAAATTATATACAAGCTTCGAGGAAGTGTTTGTATGGGTCCTGTGTTCTATTTTCTTTGGAATTGGTGTGGGTATACCTTTAAAGCTAATACTAAAAACTTTGTGAATACTTGAATTAATTACGATCGCCAAACAAGATCTTGTGTGAGAAAAAATTATGATCCCTCGAGTGATCTCGGAGGAGTTTGCTATAGTCTCACGCATACAGCGTCGAGTTGGCTCCTTTGGGCTGATGACTCTTGACCCGGAAAGTATTAGGTGTAGGTGGGATGCGGTTAATTGAGAGAAGAAGTGTGCGCGGAAGACTGGGTCGGGGAAGTATGACCGACTTTCTAGATTATCGGCGCGACGCTACTTTGGTCTTCTTCACAACCCCCCTCCCCCCTCCTCCCCCCACACCTCCCCCTTCGCTTCTTCTTCCAACCTCCTCCACTCCTTTCGTCTACATGAGCTAAGGGCATTATTTTTTCACAAGTAGAGAATATTAAATTTTGTGGGCGACGGAGTAACTTCAAAGTATGTTCACCTTAAAGATACTGAAGGTTTTTATATCTCATCCTTCTAGAAAAAGCTCTAGAATAAATCACTCTTATGTAGTAAAATCATGAATTCTTGGATAAGTCCTCACGTGACTCATTATCATATTTCAAAAGGTATATACATTGTTATTGGCAATATTCCCGAAGTTATTTTTGTCAGTTCGCAATGATATGAAAAACGCGCGGATTTTTAGATTTACCCATGCCTAATATTCAATTTGTAAATGTAGTGACAAAATGCCCATCAATTTAATCGATCTGAGAAAAAATAATACGCTGGGATAGTTTCGAATTTTTAACGATATTTTACCTTCGTACATTTAAATTTAAATGTAGAAAACATAACTAAGTTATAACTAAAGATAAGCAGTTAGTGGTTTCAGGCGTCACTTATTTTACATAAAGATAAGAAATTGCGTATTGCATTGTGTTAGTACGCGATGAAATTGTTTATTTTTACTAGGATAATGTGTTAGCATTTTTACGACCACAAATACATTCAGCACTACTAATATACACTTTCTAGTTTTAGCTATGCAAAATGCTACGACTTGAAGTGTTTTTACCTCATGTAAAGATTATATTTGTAATTTCGAATAATTTATATTACCATTTTTAAATATATATTGACATATAACATTTACCTGCCATGCAGTAGCGAATAGTAAAAATTCTTTTGTTTATAATAAAGGGAAGTGAGGTTTCTTTCATTTTATTGAGAACTTTTTAGTAATTTTATTAAAAGGTTTGTTCAGTAGTTTCCAAGAAAAATAGTTTTTAAAAACTTTGTGAACTTTGTACACACGTATATGGACCCATGCAAATATTACATTTAAATATTCATCTAAACATCAAAGTTCTCGTAAGGTCAATAATAAACTATAGTTATGAATTACTCTATCCTCGGCGCTGTTAGTGTCTTAACACAGTGAATTCTGCTCCGCTTCGCAAATTCTCGATGAAATTCTCCCCTTTCAGAATCGGCCGACTTATGCGTAAGAGCGTTCACCTAATACGAGTATATCAATCGAGGAGGTTCGCCAAGTCTTACTCTTCTACTCAAGTGCTTCCACGAGACGCGTGGCGTGATCATATCGCTCTATATACTTCTCTTTTTGTTTCCGCATTTTGAAGAGAATATTTCGGACCGAGTACACTCCCACTTCCACATGTTCCTCCGCTTTAATACACCCCCCCCCCACCTCTTTCCATTCCTCACTACAAGTAACGAGGGATTTCCTCTTCCTTCCAGCCCTCACCCCTCTATCTCTCCGCGTTCATCCCTCAAGGAGTGGGGTCCCCACCTACCCCGTTTTCCAAATTCACCTCCCCAATCATCTCCCGTCTCCAGACCCCTCGCCCAATATCTCAGCCTCCCAGTAATTTTCATCTCCTGTTTTTAGCTTGCCGCTTAGTTATCGATTCCTCATCGATCTCACCTCGGTTTGAACACCTTGGGAACGCCATTTATGGCGCAACGGTTGTGTCTCGCAGCCAATGACACTAAGGGCTTACCGGTAAGCCTCTTGACGAGTTGCAACGTGAGATCAAAAAAACAACCTGGAAATGTGGCTTGCGCCGAGAATTCTATTTTCGCCTAGCCTCTCGATACGAAATTATAGGAATGGCTGGTTGATCCGACGTGAAAAGCGTTTTCGACGGTGTGGATTGTACCGGAAAATAAAAAATTGGTTTGATTATGGATATTTTTAGGTTAGTCAAAATGTTCTTAACTGTTCTGACAGAACCATTTTACCCGTGTATCGCCATAATGCAGTGCTTTTTCGACCCAGGAGAAGAAATTTATCTTTAGTTGGGGTTTGATAGTTGATTTGCTCGTTATATAAAGAAAGACGTTGAGAATCCAACATTTTCAATTAAATTTTTTCTTTATTTCATCATCAAAAAGGCGGTTGTTTGGCTAAATATTGTTCATTTTTTTTTAATTTAGCTCGAAATGAATAAAATAGGCAAAATTCATAAAAGAATTATCGAGTTAACCTTTTCACTAAAATCAAATATAATAACTATATTTATTCAGTGGCCATAAAAAGGTACAGAAATAAAGGTGCGCATTTCGTCTAAAAAAACTAACTGTCCTCAGCGATGGTTCACCAAGTTTAGATTCGGAGAAATAGTGTGGAGAGACAAATATTTTTATTTCTCAGAAAATGTTTCATTGCATTAAAGATAACGTAATGAATGATATATCCCAAACAAGGGCTGTTAGACAATTGATTGCTGAAAGTGTAACTAAATATTAAATTTAGGTTATTTTATTCTGTAGGCATTATCATTTTTTTCTCGTCAGACTTCAGTCGGTTTGAGTTGGCTAGACGGGTGAAGTTGATGGTTTAGGTTGCGTCGCTGCTCTACATTAGTTGGCTATATTTGAATTATCAAAAATTAAAATAGAAGACCAGTTCCCCAGTATATTTAACTGCCGAAAGATACTTCGGTCTTTCTGCACTGTTGGCCTGTTGGCCCAATTTCAGTCCTTCGGTATTTTCGGCCCTTTGGGCGTTATCTTCTACTCAAGTCTTGTCGATCCAATGACCCAGACCCATTCTAAACATAAATTGAAAAAAATGCACATCCAGCGGTCATAATAATCTTGATTTGATAACGGTATTTTTTTCTATGAAGATCCTGCAAAACATCTCTTGAATTAATCAAAGCTTTATATATATATATGCATGTATGTACTCTATTTTGTTTTAAAATTGACATGCGAAACTCGACCTTTAAGTATATGCCTTGAATATTCCAAATTATCCAAAAGACAATTTTTATTAAATTCTCACTTAAGAGTTAAAGGATGAGGAACGTTAGCTTTAGGGCATTCTAACTCAGTTGTTTTCAGCCTTTTTCTACTTGCCCCTTTCGGAGTTATTCAAATAATAGCGTACCCCCAGTATATTTAAAAGCGATAATGGAATAGAAAAATACGGCCACAACTACTTTCACGCATAGCTCATATTAATAAACGTACAAAATCTACTTGGAAAGGCTCCTCATAATATAAATGAGAGACTTATTGTAATTTCCACTGAAAAAGAGATTTACTCGACCGGTTTCGCCTTTTACGTCTTTTACCTAATGATGCTGTAAAAGACGAAACCGGTCGAGTAAATATCTTTTTTAGTGGAAATTGCAAATATTTAATTTCTATCAACAAGCGTATGTAATAAAAAATTAATGAGACTTTTCTAATTTGGTATTCTTTCCAATGTGCTCCAAAAGGTTATGCGCGACTTCGAGTGTGAGAAAAATACCAAGCGACATCCGCAAGCGTTAAATTTTCTTGCTGTTAATCATGGCTTTCTGGAGATGCATCCAAAAAATAACAGTTCCATTACTCACCCAATAGCCAGTAAAAACCTCCTTAAAACATTTTGTGACACTATTATAACTTATAAATTCACAATCTCCCAGTCCAGCGTCGCCCTTGAAATTTTAAGCGAGAATAAAAAATATTACCCATAATATTTAAGCGTACCTCCGATTGACTACCACTGTTTTAAACGATCTAATTTTAAGTCGCAATAAATCGTGACCTTTGCTGAAATAAGAAAAATCACACATCTAAGGATTACGATGCATTCCAAAAAGTGCGTAATCAGTGTCCTTATGTTTCATCGAGTATTTCTTTGATACTCTTATTCCTTCCACGTACAGGCATCTCTCTTAACCATTTTCTTTACTTATTTGCTGATTTTTTCCGACTTGGAAGTAGCAGTCTGTCCTCTTATGTATTCTCTCATTCTCTCAAATGACTCTCAACTCAAGCATCGTGCGGCTCTTTCCAAGCCAGTTTTTAAGACAACGCTTCGAATTAGAATGCTCGGATGAAAAAGAAAGAGAGGCTGTTCCGCCTCTGATTTCTCTCTTCTTATTCACCTCGATTTAATTTCTTCCATTTCCATTCCTCTCCTGCTTCACTCTCATCCCCTTTCGCGTACTCTAGTACCCTCTTTTAAATACTCTTTTCATCCTCACAACCTCTCTCCAGCCTCCTTCACCCCTCATTCTTCCCCTTTTCCCATCTCCCTACTACACTTACAGTCTCCTCCCTGCTTCTCCCCCCTTTCTCCCCTCCCTCTCTCTCTTTCCATCTCTCTCTTTCCGTCTCTCTCTCTCTTTCCCTCTCTCTCTCTCTTTCCCTCTCCCTTTCTCTTTCTCTCTCCCAACCTCTACCTCCCTCCCTCTGCCTCCCTACAACTCCCTCCCTAAATGTAAGAATGGACTTTATGGTCCAAATTTCGCCCGAATAAAGACGATTATCTATCTATCTCCTTCCCTCTTTCTCCTACCCTCTATATCCCTCTCACTCTCTCTCCCTCCCCCCATCACTCCAACTCCCTCTCCTCCTTTCTTGCAAAGCAATAGCTACCAGTGATTCACAGTACTCTCAAAGACCTGAATATCTTTTCCTCAAAATAATAGTAAACTCAAAAAAACTTATGTTATGGATAATACCTATATGGTCCTTCTAAAATAGGCCACCTATCAGACATCGACGAGACCATCGCAAACTTAATACATGATTACGAGCAAATAATTATAACCGGTGACTTTAACGCCAATCACAATTCAAACTGTAATGATGTAACCTTTCTTAAAAATTCCTTTACTTCCCATAATCTTAATATTCTACCATTGATGCCAACGAATAACATTAAAAACTCATCCACGTGGATTGACCTCGTAGTAACAGCCAATCCAGAGAAAGTAATTACTCACGGACAGCTACCTGCCCCCGGATTTTCATCTCAAGACGTTATCTTTCTAGCTTATTCTCTTAATTCTCCAAAGTATAAACAAAATTATATTTCTCAACGAGATTTTAAGAACATTGATTGTTCTAATCTACTTTCTGAAGCTGCCCTTCTTCCCTGGTGCGTAATAGAATATACCGACGACATCGACAAAAAAGTTGAATCATTTAACACTTTACTATTATTCTTGTTAGATAAATATGCACCCGCCAAAACTATTCGTGTCTCCAAACCCCGTGCCCCATAGCTAACTACCGGTATAAAACTAATATCTCAACGCGACTCTATTTTCCGCCTTTTCAAATCAAACAAAACTGACGTACTTAAAGCTATGCGCAGAATTGAATCGAATGCTCTGGGCGCAGACGGCATTCCAATCCTACTCATCAACAAATTAATTCACTTTATCCTACCAGTAATTACTAATATATTTAATCACTTCTTACTTCTGGGAAACTTCCCATTGCAATGGAAACGCGCTTTAATCCGTCCTAACCCAGAGAAACCATTATCAACGGATAGCAAATATTATCGTCCGATTAGTTTTCTTCCTTCTCTTTCTAAAGCATTAGAGAGACTTGTTCACGAACAAGTTAAAGATTTCCTTAACTCAAATCGCTTACTTGACTCCTTCCAATCAGGCTTTCGAAAGTCACACAGCACGACCTCTGCTTTGATTAAAATCACGGATGATATACGACGATCCATGGATGACAGGATATTGACAGCATTAGTAATGTTAGACTTCATTAAAGCCTTTGACTCTCTAGACAAGGCATCCTGGCAAAACTCCGCAGTATGAGCATCATACCTTAGTGATCGTTATCAGAAAGTCATCTCGGACTACTCCTCCTCCTCTTGGCTATGTATAACCCGGGGCGTACCGCAGGGGTCAATCCTAGGTCCTATCCTATTCTCTTTGTACATTAATGATTGCTCTAAAACACTTACATACTGTAACCATCACTTATACGCATATGATCTTCAAATTTACTTAAACTCCGATCCTAATACCTTATCACTAGCTTTAGATAATATTAATCAAGATCTGACTCAGCATAAAAAATGGAGTGATGATAACTTTCTCAGTATCAACCCAGTGAAATCTCAATCAATTATTATCGGATATTCAAAACTACTTGCGTCAATGATTCTTTCTTAAGTTATTCCTCTGTCTATGGTGCAATTATCCCCCATTGTAATACTGTAAAAAATCTCGGTATTCTAATAAATGAAACACTCTCCTGAACTAACCATGTTATAAAAGTGTGCAAGATGGTAAATTCTTCCCTACATTCACTTAGGCGTCTTCATAAAATTCTGCCCTCTTCCCTAAAAATAAAACGGGTTGCTTCTTTAATCGTTCCACACTTCGACTACTGTGACGTTGTATATCAAGACTTATCAAAGGAGCTTGCCCTCAAACTGCAGCGTGCCCACAATTTCAGCCTACGATTCATGTTTAATCTTAAGAAGTCATCATATCTCGGAATATTTCCTCAAACTGTCTTGGCTAAACCTTGAATCGCGTAGAAAATCACATCTCCTTTCGTTATTATATCAAATCCTTAAAACAAACACCCCAAAATATCTATCAGCAGAGTTTATCACCATTAACACAATTCATAAATGTAACACTAGAGGATGCCATAAACTTCTGACTCCACACCACAGAACAGACATCTTCAACAGATCCTTCACTGTCACAGCATGCAAATTATGGAATAGCCTCCCATCCGAAATAAAATACTCTTCATCCCTATATATCTTCAAACACTCGTACAACAAACATCTCCTATCCCATTCCCATTCATTGCCTTAAACTGACAAGTAATTATTTTCTCTTACAGGTCTTCAAAAATGTTTACATTTCTACATATGTTTATATGCATGTATATTATATGCGTGTACATCTTAATGTGTACTCATGATTTTTTTAAATTTTTATGTATAGGTGTATTTATGTATATTTCATTTTAAGTATTTATCTTTCATGATCCTCTCAATCTTTAAATATTGCTATCAGTAAGTTTCGCAGGTTTTTCACACCCCCTTCTTGTGTGGGTGTTTACCTGCAGTGAGGTTTTTCCTAGGAAGGAGTACTTTTATTATCCTTAGTTTTTCCCCACAAACAAATCTCGATCTCTTTTCATTTCCTAAAATGTTAACTTGTCATTGTATTTATGCAATAATTTATTTTATGTAATCTTTTATTTTATTCTTACTTGTTACTTTTTTCCTGTCTGTAATTGACAATCGGTTACATGGAAGAAGAGACCATTTGGTCTCAATCTCGCCCAAATAAAGACACATATCCATCTATCTATCCCTCCCTCCCTCTAACTCCCTCTCTCCCTCCCTCCAACTCCCTCCATCCTTCCAACTCCCTCCATCCTTCCAACTCCCTCCCTCCAGACTCCGCCTCTTTCATCTCTCGCCTTCTTATCCCTCAAGCTCTCCCTATCTCTTTTTCATTTTCTTTGCTTATCCACCCTCCCTCAGAAATTCTACTCACGACGCACATCAATTTGCCTGTTTCTTATTTCGCCTTCAACGCCGCGATGTTACACTTGGCTCTCTTTCTTTTCCATCTCTTTTTCTTCTTCTAATCTTTTCACCTCCTTCGAGTACTTTCCATAGTAAACTTTGAGGAAAAGAATCACTCCTGATGCTCCCGAGGTTGCCTCTGATTCGCGGAATTCTTCTCAAAACATTCCATTCCTCCCCCTCCCGCGCTGTTTCGTGGCTAATTTTTCCCTCTCGTCGCAAATTTACTTGAAATTTTTCCAACTGGTCGAGTGAATATCAAATTACGCGAGAATGAGGGAGGCCTTCCGGATTCTCCTCCTGTTACCTCCGCTTCCCAGTTTCTTTCTCTCTCCTTCTCCCTCTTCCGTTTCCTACATCCTTCTCTTGCGGTTTCAGAAGCTGGTAAATCGCGTTATCTGTGAAAAATAAAATGTTTTATTCCCGAGTTCCGACCATCCAGTTATTGTCTTTCGATAACTCGTTTAAAACACGTTGGATTTCTCCTCGCGTCCTCTAGTTGAGCGTTTCTTTAACCAGGCTACGACTCGCGCCAGAAATGTTTCCCCAAAATTGGATGAAATTGCCACGATCCGTTTCCCTAATTATGCTGTGTCTATTCCCGGCGATAAACGTTCGCGCATGAATTCTAAGTAGTCTCGCTAAAGCAGGTATACTTCTTTCAGCGAATCGTCGAAATTATTCTTTTGAAATTACATCCAGCCATGAAAATTGATAGGTAGATATTTCCTAAATATATTTGTTGATATTTCTGAAAAAATATTACTCTTAGGAAATTGTGCTTTTACGCGGATGAGTTATTCAGAGTTAGCCAATAAGTAGCCGTTTGAATATCAACGATCCATAAATCATGCTAAATAAAGCTATTCATACATAAGGTAATATTGCTGATAATGCGTTATAACGCAATATGAATATTTTATAAAATATACCTAATAATTCATCGTATAAAGGATGACTCCAATAAATCAAATATATTTAAATGACAGGAATTATTCGAAAATTCCAACTTTATAATGATAGGCATTGCTTAAAAACAATATATGTATTGATTTTATTTTATTTTTTATTTATAGTTCTTATAGCAGCCAAAATGTTTTTTTAGTAATACAGGATACACAAACAAAAACAAGACACTATCACATTATTCCTTCTCTGTGCAAATCGATAACTATAAAAAGTTTAAATAATGCACCTCTATAAGCTTAATATTATCCATTTCAGCATCGTTCTGCAATGCCTATCGAAATATATTGATATATCGCTGTATAAGAGTAAATTTTTGACGCCAATGACCAAAATAGTCTTCTATAGGCAGAAAAAACAATTTGAGTTTGACGCATTGCTCTTACTGTTCAATTACGGCACGAAGCATCCAAAACAGGAACACGAGTCTGTTCGTATATTGAGATTTTTTACCGCATTTCTTCCTTTCTCGTTTCTGCCATTATTTCGAACCTCCTTGGTTCTCCAGAAAAGAGAGTAAGACTTCACGGGAGCTCTTCAAGTATGAGAAGTATCCGACTCAATTTCGCTCCTCAAACACGACCAGACTCCAACTCGGTGACGGAGGGTTGAAAAATATGAAAAATATGCTAAACGGAGAGCGATTAAGCCCTTTTACCGACGGTGGGGAATTGGTCCTCGTTTCTTACGTTGGGGAAAGCCTTCCGTTCCATTCCCTCTTACTTCTTCTACCCCACGTCCCCTTTTTTTCCGCCGCCACCAGACTTCATTTCGCCTCCCTCATTCATATTCATATTGGTTTATTCAAACAAGTAACTGGTGTTTGCACGTCTTTATTTCGTTTCCGACGGCTATCCCTTTTTTTCGCTCCCGGTGATGTATTATTGCGCGTCTGGTCTAATAGAGAGTGCTTCCCCGTCGCTTTTAATCATTTAGTCAGTTTTATATTTAGATATAGTTTATTTTTCATCTTTTTCCAAGCGTCAAAATCGGATTTCCATCACTCGAGTAGATAAAACCTGCAGTTTTGCTATTCGGCTAAAAATAACTTTTCCGTCGTATATTGGGGTTTATGTAAGGTATAATGTAAAAAATAAATTACTTTCCAGAGTAAAGGATTTTGATGAAATATACGAATATTTTTCTATGAGTAATTCTTTCGATTGATGGCGTTCTTTTAAGATGGTACAACACATTAAAATTATTTCTATTCGCAGTTGAATATGTTATTTTTGAGGATTTTGTGTTGATATCTAGTAGTATTTATGCTAGCTATTAACTATAGATAATCTATATTTTCACTCCTCAAAAAACAATGCGCAACCTTTTTGAGTAATACGTTATTTAAAGTAGCAGAACTTTTCAATAATTCAGCCATTTTTACATTTAATTTAAGACAACTCTCTCACCAAAAGAGGAAAGTGAGCATTAAAAAAGTCTCCAATTGCAGGTCGCTTGTTCCCTTAATGACTATCCATAAGGATAATATTATCCTGATATGGAGGTTGGGGATCGTCGTTTAACATTTCGCGGGGATGGCAAATATATATATTTGGTTGCTTTATATGTGTTATTGCAAAAATTATAATCACTTTCGATTTTTTTTAGTGCATTACTGGAGATGCGTTCACATATATAGTACTCCATATCTTCTTTAGTGTAGAACAGAGGTGTCCAATCTTTTTCTGCAATGTGCCGCATATTATGTCGTCAATGTGTCGTGTGCCAGCCAGTGGTGGAACCAAGGGAGAGCGATCCTCCCCCCACCCTCTCCCCATCCCCCTCTCCTCCCCGGATTCATCTTAAAACCTGCTCCACATCTTGATCTTTCTTGACAGCATAACTTTATATTTCAATATTTGACATTGAACTTATGTTCACTTTCGAAATTATATGATAATTAAATTTTATATTGGTTATTTTAGTTGTAATTATCAAAAATTATCAGTATCTCCCCCTTAGAAAAAATGGCCGCCCCCTTGGGATGTTTTTTGATCCGCTCCTGGTGCCACCTAATATTTTTGCCAGCTACGGAAAGAATTACATGCTACATACATTCATATTATTATTATTTACTATTACTATTTTGAAAATCACTTTCATTATATTTTATTGTTATTTTTTCTAAATCGGGAGGTGTGCCACAGACAAGGGCTTCGCGAGCTACTAGTGGCACGCGTGCCACAGGTTGGCCAACCCTGGTACAGAGCATTTAGCGTAGGTTATATTTAACTCAAACTCAACCGCTCACATAATTAACTATCTCTAATTTCAGGCAAATCATATATTCCCGTATAAATCAACACCCTCATGTGGGCTTTTATCTCTTCCCCACTTTTTTCCTCCCAGTCCTCAACGTTCTGTATTCTGTTTTATTTTACAAAGTGATTTTTTATCATCATTTAATTATTATTTAAAGTTATAAAGTACAGCTCCATAATAGATTGTAATTGTTTAGGGGTACGTACATATAAATCTAGCATTACTGAACCAAAACCTAATCAATTTAAATGATTATCATATATTGAAAACTTGAAAATAAACTCCTCTGGTTGACCGCAGTCGAATCAAGACTGAAATTAGTTCCGTGCTCGAAATACGTAATCTATACTGTAATATTTTAAGGCCTCTTTCGCTTTCCGCCAGACATTCGATCAAATGTCAGCAAAGCTTCCGTCCCTGTCTCTCTCTCTGAATTGCGGTCGGATATGTATCGTATGTTTCGCTTGATAATCGCCATAAAACGGCAGCAAAAGTACACACCGAAATGGATCGTGACCACGGATACAGACAGGCAATATCCGTCTCTCTATAACCCTTCATTGTCATCGACAGGCCGAAATTTTCTCCTTCATACCAAACACTTTCATTAACCTGTTGCCCTTTTTCCCCTATTCTCAATAAGGGATGAATCAGATATCCTCTGATATGCATAAAGTGCCACTCGGAAATCGCAAAGCTCTTCGTACGCGCGCGCTCTCTCTCTCTCTCTCTTTTGTTTATTGTCTCCCTTCTCTCTCACATTTACTGAGCCATTTCATGCCTCTCTATCAAATTCGTTCATGTAGTCATATCATTCATTCGCGCTAATAAACAGTTCTCCTGCTCTGTGAATCGCTTCCCTGCAATTCAGTCGCGGCCACGAGGGTTTGAGGATACCGATGATTACGCAGAGCAGACCGAGATGGTAAGTGGGTCAACTGAGGGAGGAGTTCAATCAAATTCCTAGCTTATTAGCTAATAGCAAAGGAGCATTATTCTGTTAGTGACGTTTGTTATGTGAAATATCTCGCCGAATAACTGACTCCTGTTTATTTTTTGTAGCATCACCGTCATTTATTAGCATCCCTTTGCATTATTTCTTCCATGCTTGAACATGTTTAAACCTTAGCATCGATTTAAACTGAACGCAGCCTAAGATTCTTGCATTAATGTGGTGATTCTATGTGATAATCTATCAGTAATCAATCAATTTTTTGTGCACAGATATTTTGCGATATTTCATTTTTGTGATGGGTAGGTCATGGATAATTGTCGCTTGTTTTCTGGGGAGAGAAATATTCCTCCTTAAAGGTTCTGATTGTTATTAAATTCGGTATTCGTAATAATTATTATATAAATCATTTGCTAAAGCACGGAAATTGTTCATCACGATAAGAACTAATAACCCTTTAAAATGTGATAAGAGGCGTATAACATTTCCCTCTAAGTTCAAGGGTATGAGCAGGTTTATGATTTTTTACATTTAAAAGATAGTCTTGCTATCATATTATCATGCTTTGCGATAGACATTCTACATTATCGCATCTAGCGATTAAAATAAATAATGCTACTTAAAATACAGTTTTAAATTAAACAATTTTTCATTTTATGAGTACATATATATAAGTATATATATTTTTATGTATGTACATAATTATATTAAAATACTTTTGGGGAATGCATGTTTTTTTAGGAAATTGTTTGTGTGTACATATATACATATATATGTACCTTTCCTAGAAAACCAAATATTGTTCCAAAAGTATTTCAAATGAACCTACAATGTGCCTCCGCGGTAAGGTGATTTGAATAAATTATCCAAATTTATAGATGGCGAGTTTCCTTGGAATGTTTTAATAACTTATTATAGAAAAATACGAGCAAATGTGCGATTTTATGGATAATTTGAGGCCAGATCCAAAAGAAATTGTCAGGTGACATGAAATGACTGTAAGATATGCTTATCACATATTCCGCAGCAATTGATATCTATATTTTTCTTTTGTGCATGTATAGGTATCTTTTCTAAAACCTTTTTAACTCGGCAAAAAACACGACCGAAAAAAAAACTAAATAATAATTATCGAAGAAGCATTCTGTTGCCGAATGCTGTTTGTTGAATTCGTTGTTTATACATGAAAATGGGAATTACCATTTTTTTATCCGTCGATTTTTGGGCGCTTTTCTTCGCTTGATAAAAATTTAAGAGGAGGATGAATAAAAAAAGCCGTTCCCTTTGTCTGAGCCGTGTTTCGTTTAACTCTCTCCACGCAAATCCCTTTGCTGCGTGTGTTCCAAACATTTCCGGTGACTCATTTTCCCGCGGAGTTTCACTCCAAATCGCCGACTTCTATCGTTTTTTATCCCCTTTATATCTACCGTTTGCCGCTCTTATTTATCCGTTCCCTTTGCTTCGTCTTTCTTTTGGCGACTGATATAAAGAATCGCAGCGCTTCAATTCATCTCTCTATTCAACAGTGGATAATTCTTTTATTCGTACTCGCGCTGATTTCCGCGAGGTTGCGCCCTGCAAAAGTCGGAAACTTTTTAGGAAGCGACTTTTTTTATTGCGCCTCTTTTTCATTGCTTTCGTGTGCATGACTGAAGCCTTCTATTTGGTTCAAGTTCTGCTTTCTGCAATATTTTTAAGCATTCGCACAAAAAAATTGAAAGCCTCCTCCATGACTGTAATCAGCCGAGTATGAATTTTAATGCTTTACTACAAAGAGACGTTTCGCATTTTATTCTTCGAATACCTCGCGTGTTTGGGTGCATTTCCCCTGTAAACAAATGAGGAACATAGTGTCATAAGAATCTTTGTTGCTCTTCTTTGCATTAAGTTTCATAAAGTAGAACAACTACTTACAATTTTCACGTACAGTCAAACTCGTTTATAACGAGCACGGTTGTAACGAGGTCACGGCTATAGTGAGCAAATGCTACCTCCAAGATAAGTTTACATGTATTTACATACAAATATTTCACGTATATAACGAGCACGCTTCACGGATATATCGAGCAAACTTCGACCACTTCTCACTGTCTCAAACGCGGTGGCGGTCAGCCCCTTCAATCCTCATAGTGACCCAAGATATGTAACCTTGTGTTCTCGAGTCCAACCTCTACACCCTATCCCTCGGGGAGGTTAAAGACCGCGGCGTTGTTGTTAAAAAATAATCCCTTCGTCCAAACCAAGAATTCCCAACTTGCAGGTACAGTGGCACCCGCGGAGGTCCTTTGTCCTCTCCTCCCAACCCCCAGCTCTTTTACAGCCAGGAGGTTGTGTTTGGAAGGGGGGGTAAGGGGCTAAGGGCATGTACAATGGCGCCCGCCCCCGTCGCTCAGCCGAATGCACCCAACACCCTTTCCCACGTAAAGATGGGAAATCCCAGATTTAATCCGTCTCCTCATTAACTCTTCCTGGAATTGGTATGCTCGCAGTTTGCAAAGAAAGTTCGTAGCGTTGATCACAAAAATCAGTTGAGATTTTGCCCTTGAACGAGTAACATGTCCGTACATAAAAGGAAGTGTCTGTCTATTCGCGAAAAGGTTGATATTATTCGAGAGTTAGAACGTGGTGAAAAAAATGTTGAAGTGTGCAAAAAATTGAATTTATCGTCGTCTACGGTTTCAACCTTATGGAAAAACAAAGAAGCGATTTTATCTGCACTAGAGAACAACATAACAACGAACAAGAAAATGAGGAAGTGCGACTTGGGTACTGTTGATCAAGCACTGCTGGAGTGGTTTAAGACGCAGAGAAATGCTGGTTTCCCCATCAACGGCCCCATTTTAAAGGTACAGGCAGATAAATTTGCAAAACAGTTAGGACATGAAAACTTCACATGCAATAATGGGTGGGTCGATCGTTTTAAAAATCGGCATAACATTGTTTATGCGAAAGTCAGTGGAGAGGCCCTGTCAGCAGATTCAAAAACGGCAAGTGAATGGGTGAAAAGTGTTTGGGAGGAGTGTCGAAAAGGTTACAGAGAAGAAGACATCTACAATGCCGACGAAACTGGACTGTTTTACAACATGATGCCTGATGCAACGTTTAAATTCAAAGGTGACAAATGTGTTGGTGGCAAAAGACCTAAGAATCGTTTAACAGTTTTAATGTGCGCAAACTTGAATGGGAGTGACAAAAAAAAACTTTTTGTTATTGGTAAGTCACAAAAGCCACGTCGTTTCAATAATGTAAAGAAGCTTTCCGTTGAATATGCAGCTAATAAAAAGGCATGGATGACTTCCAATATTTTTCAGCAATATGTAAGTCAGTGGAACAACGAGTTACGGAGGAAAAATAGAAACATTTTACTCCTTGTCGATAACTGTCCTGCGCACCCACATATGCAGGAGTTATCCAATGTAAAACTGGTGTTTTTGCCTACAAATGCGACTTCTATTTTGCAGCCAATGGACATGGGGATAATTAAAAGTTTTAAAGGCCATTTCAAGCGATTTTTTGTTCTACATTTGATTGAAAGGAGGGAAAGAGGTTTAGATGGCAACGTCTCTGTATTGGATGCAATTCATTTGATGACAGATGCATGGGACAATGTTTCACCTACAACGATCATAAACTGTTTTCGGAAGTCTGGTTTAATATCGGGAGAATTTTCGATTGATAACCATAACGTTGATGAAGATGATCTACCTCTGTCAGAATGGCTTAAAGAAAATGGAATTGCGAATTTTGACCATGTAAATGACATTGACAATTTTGTTCATGTTGATGATGATTTGATTACCAGTGGAATTCCTACGGAGAGTGAAATAATAGAGACAGTACAAAACACAGCAGACAGTGATGAAGACATTGTTGAATGTGTCGAAGACACAATCCCGACGAAAGCCGTGCCAACTTACTCTCAAGCTCAGGATGCTGTGGAAACATTAAATGATTTTTTTGAAAACATTGACATTTCCGATGGGTGTTTTTAGTGCAATAAGTGTAATAAGAGGAAACTTAAGAGACTTCAAAGTGAAATCTATGAAACAGGCTACCATTCAAAAGTTATTTTTCTAAAAAGGGGAGTGATTAAGGATGCTGCTGTGAGTAAATTTTATATGTACAAATGTTTATTTTAAATTTTCTAGTTTATTCTCATTTTTATGTTTTTTCCATAAATTTACTAAATAAACTTTCTGTTTATATATTCACTTTTTACTTCTTATGTCTTATTTCACCATACGCATGCATGCTTTTGCCTTCACGGATATTAAGTTTAACGGCTATAACGAGCAAAACTAGACGGTCCCGTGGCGCTCGTTATATCCGAGTTTGACTGTAATTATATTTTTGAAAATGAATTATCAAACTCATCTTGAGGCATTGATCTCGTTAATGATTTAGATTACTCTGATAAATGGATGTTTGAAATTGTTTATAATCAATTATTTTTTTAAATTGAGGTTAAGTGTAACACCAAAAGCCTAAAAAACTGTTGGGAACAAACAGATGCTCATCTCGGCTACAAAACAGCCGTCCTCAGAGGAGATCCACCGATCTTTAAATATAGTGGGAACACAAAAGTCGTGTTTTTTTTTAACGCTTATCTGGTTTTCCAATCGGGTTGTGGCAGTCGGTGTTACATTCATATCATCAATCGGATTTCAGATATAACGTTTTTTGTCGATATTTCATTTCTGAATCAATATTTCCCTTTTGTATATCCACTATCGCCTTCTTGAACTACAGTAAACTCAAAAAAACAGATGGCGTTACTCCAATTCCTCAGCAAAAACACAAAAGACGGCGACTCTTAAAAATGTACTTCATGAGAAATATACCAGAAGAGAAGATACTAATCTTGTCGAAAGAATTCTGAAAATAAAAATAAAAACTTTAGAATGACCAGTCATTATTTTCGAGACGTTGATTTATCTATCACCTACTTATCGATTTCAAGATATACGTTTTGTCATTCACTAAAGTTATCAAATTTTAAAGGTGTTACCTTATCGACATGATTTGTTTTTTAGCAGTTAAATCCGCTGACGTAGTCGTTTTTTTCCATCAGTCCATCGCATTTCCGTTTCCGGTGGGCTACTTCTACACCGTTCAAGTTGGAACAGTCAAATTTTGAGGGATTTTTTCATGGCCTTGAGTTTTTTTCCGCGGTTGTAATTTTGAGAATCCAGGAGCAGTCTTAGTGTTGTATTTTTTTAATTTAGAAAACGCTCTTAATATCCAATTCATCAGTTCATTCCTTACTTGTTTATATTTCCATCGGTTTGCTGTAGCTCTTATAACCACAAATTAATCTTGGGATTTCTCTCATTAAGCCATCTTTTATTCGAGTAAATAAGCTGAACTTCATTTTAAAATGTTGAGTAATTTTTACAGTAACTAGTCTTCAAACTAATTGTATATCGCTATGTTAAAAATCTGTTTGAGAATCTTCCTCTTTAAGAATGAGTGCATTCTAGAGCTAACGAAGCCACTCAACTTTTAAAACCCGATTTACAAAATATTTTTTATTCGAATAACAAATCTAGACACTTGGTCGTCGGGAAAAAAATATTTTGCAAATTCTGCCGGATAAAGAGGATATTTCACGCAAATTCAAGGCGAATATGATTAAGGCCAATGCAACCCAAACCCGGATCCACTCACCTCCCCTCACTCCCCCTCGCTCTCCCCCTCGCTCCCTCCTCGCTCTCCCCCCTCGCTCTCCCCCTCTCTCTCCCTCTCTCTCTCCCTCTCTCTCTCCCTCTCTCTCTCCCTCTCTCTCTCTCCCTCTCTCTCTCCCTCTCTCTCTCTCCCTCTCTCTCCCCCTCTCTCTCCCTCTCTCTCCCCCTCTCTTTCCCCCTATCCCTCCCCCTCTCTCTCCCCCTCTATCTCCCCTCTCTCTCCCTCTCTCTCTCCCTCTCTCTCTCCCTCTCTCTCCCCCTCTCTCTCCCTCTCTCTCCCCCTCTCTTTCCCCCTATCCTCCCCCTCTCTCTCCCCCTCTATCTCCCCTCTCTCTCCCCCTCTCTCTCCCTCTCTCTCTCCCACTCTCTCTCCCCCTCTCTCCTCCTCTCTCCCCCCCTCTCTCTCCTCCTCTCTCCCCCACTCCTCCTCCCCCTCTCTCTCCCCCTATCCCTCCCCCTCTCCCTCACCCCCTCCCCCTCTCCCTCTCCTATCCTTCTCTCACCCTCTCTCTCCTTCCCTCTCCCTCTCTCTCCCTCTCTCTCTCTCCCCCTCTCCCTCTCCTATCCTTCTCTCACCCTCATCTCTCCTTCCCTCTCTCCTCTCTCTCCCCTCTCTCTCTCTCCCCTCTCTCTCTCTCCCCCTCCTCTCTCTCTCTCTCCCCATCTCTCTCTCTCTCTCCCCTCTCTCTCTCTCCTCTCTCTCTCTCCTCTCTCTCTCTCTATCTCCAATCAGAACTAATTCCGTTCGGTACGAAGAGAATCCGAATTGCGAGGGCGCGGACAGAAATTTAGATCGGAAGGTTCCAATTCGAAAACGCCATTATTCATTTTTTTGTCTCAGTCTTTTTCGATTTTTTTCCTCCCTCTTTTTCGATTTTATT